>CANSZD010001700.1:0-114919 GCA_947648045.1 Beta corolliflora
GGGTGTTTTGTCATGGTGGACTTCTTCCTCATCACGGTACTATGAACACTGCTCATGTAAAACTTTTTTTTTGGCTAGTTTCTGAATCGTTCACAGTTTGACCCTCATAATACATCTAATAACAATTATGGTACCTCCTTAGTTGTTTATGGCATAGAGAGGATGAATAACGATGTTTCTCGTTGGATGAGAGCCGAGCATGAGGATGATGCCGGAACCTCCTCTCCCTTTTATAGCCACCAGAGGATACGATAGTGTTGTTTGGAACCGTTTATACTGAGAGATACTTCAGACTTAACAGACTACCAGATGAACCAGGGTAAGATATCTTGATATGTCTTCTGTGTTTTTGTCATGAAAAAATTTGGATGTATTTATGTATACAGTCTGATTTTGGATGCGCGTATATTAATTAACATCTTTTGGTTATAAGATACACGGAATTCTTGAAGAAACATTACAAGCAGTAGGTGCTAAGGCAATGGTGGTGGGTCATACCCCTCAAACTTCTGGAGTGAATTGGTATGTGCTTCTAGAATTGGTAGCTTTCAGCATTCGTTTATGGCATGACTTCCTTAAATATATTTGCAGTTGAGATTTCTTCCCAAAATTAATTCTCAAAGTCCCGGTGTCTTTTTTGAATTTGCAGTGAATTCAATTGTAGCATATGGCGCATTGATGTAGGGATGTCTAGTGGAGTTCTTGATTCAAGACCAGAGGTACTTCTCTATTAGTTCTACTACAGAAACAGCATGATGTGAGGAACTAGTAAACTCTGTTATATACGCCATTAATTTAACAACGAGGTTTTAAGGTAGAATATCGATTTTGTTATGATAAACTTCCTCCATTCTTTTTAACTGCAACAATACCCTTTTCACGGACTCCAATGCAAACTTTGACCATTAATATCGTTAATTACGTATAAGCAAAAATTATAAAAAAGATGATATTTGGAAAATACACATTCAAATGAATCTAATAATGAATATTAGTTACATTTGAATATATATACGGTATGTTGCAATTAAAAAAGAATGGGGAAGTATTAGATATGTTCTTGATTAGGGAGAATATCGAATGTCGAAGATTGTATACTTGTATGTCACTAATTCAACGAAACCTCTTCCTTTCAAGTTAATATAATAAAGAAAACATGGATCACGGGGCAATCAGACTCCGGTAATGTGGTTTGGTTTTTGAATCGTATTTGCAACTGTGCGAGCTTCTGTTGAATAAATCTTAATGCTTTGGTTGCCAGGTTTTGGAAATACAAGGCAACAAAGCAAAAGCAATTAGAAGCCATGGCGATGCCACTAGTGAATTACAGGTTCCTCAGTTTCATCTAAAGGCATGCAAGAAAATAAGGATGTGAAATTCGTAAGATAAACAAAAACAAATTGCTACTTGCTAGTTGTGCAACTGTGATTTAAGTAGTTTGATTAATATGGCCAATCTTGTATATTCTGAGCCAGTGTGTCTGAATGTTTACCCTCTATTCTTGTATATTTTTAACACGAACTTACATTGTTTATGAGAATAATTGCTGTTTAATGTTCCCTCTACTTTGTAAGCAAAGAAAATTGCTGATCATCTGGTGAAATGAGATAGAAATACCAATTATTGTGATTCTTCAGAAGTTGATCTACTTCAGTCTTGTAGTGAAATAGAGTTCTCTTGCCTTGATTTACAAGAGGTTTTGACTTCTAATTGGTTGCTTAAGACTTGGTGGTTGGCCCAATGAGGACACTAAACATTGGCAAAATCCGTCATAACTTGATTAAAAACAAATTTAAAGACACGTGTATATAAAGCGAAGTTAACTTTCCGAGATTAGACAATGACTATTCGATACATTTCAAACTTTTATAGTTCAACTATCAAGCTACTATCCATCTAAAACAACTACAATAGAGGAAAAAAGTTACCCTTCAAAAATGTTGAAAGAGGTTGGCTGGAATAAGAGAAAGGGCAATTTTTTTGGTTTGTTGTTCTCTTTATTCTTTTTGAATCAAGTGCATAGTCGCATAGAGCAACTAGGCATTTCCTACAGCAAGAATAAAAGAACCTTCGATTGTAGTTGACAATATATAATTTTTCTTTATGCGACTATGCACTTGATTCAACTACTAGTCATTTATAATTTTTCTTTGGATTTTTCTTCTTTTACTAAAATCATGGATCTCAACCATGTTCTCATAGTTTTAAACCTTAAAATACGGTCAATTGGGAAAATTGACCACAATTAAGAATGAAAAAGAAAAATGAATTATGTAATGCGATAACAAAAATCATGTTGACAATATATAAACTTCATGATATTTTGTAGGAAAATTTGCCAAAAAAACTTTTACGAGTTCATTTTTGCGAAAAAAACCTTATAAAAGCATTTTGCGAAAACAAACCAAAATCAAATTTTTTTGCGAAAACAAACCAAAATCAAAATTATTTTGCAGAGATGAAACCAGCCGCATTCTGAGCGGCCGCCAAATCCTCCCTCCACCCCCTCGGGCGGCACCCCCCCCCCTTCGCCCCTACCCTCTCTCCTTTCCATTCTTCCCTCCCTCACCCCTCCCCCTCTCCCTCTCCCTTCGTCCATCCCTCCCCAACCGCAGCCGCCACCTAGAACGCTCCCCACCGCCTGCGCCACCCGGAACCCCCCACCGCTACGCCACCCGGAAACAATGGTTTTCGTTCTTCGATTTTTGATAGTTTTCGTTTCATTTGTGGTGGTAGTGGGTAGTGGGTTTCGTGGTTGTGGTGGGGGGTTTCATGGTGTTATGGTCATGTGATGGTGGTGGGTCTGGATTTTCCGGGTTGCGGGGGGAGCTGGGGGGGATGGGGGTGGGGTGGCTGCGGTGTGGGGGGATGGACTAAGGAGAGAAGAGGGGGAGGGGTGAGAGGAGGGAAGAAGGGAGAGGAGAGAGAGTAGGGGGCGAAGGGGGGTGGGGGCCACCGAGGGGGTGGAGGGAGGGGTTGGGGGCCGAGGTGGGGGGTGGGGTGGGGCTACAGTGGTGGGGGATGGGCTAGGGGTGAAGTAGGGGCTGCGAGGGGGTGGGTGGGGGGCTGGGCGCAGTGTTGGTAGTGGTGGCTAGAGGTGGTCAACGCCGGAATTTCTATGGTCAACACCGGAAAATGATACTAGGTTTGTTTTTCGCAAAAAAAATTGATTTTGGTTTGTTTTCGCAAAAAATCTTTATAAGGTTTTTTTCGCAAAAATGAACTCGTAAAGGTTTTTTGGCAAATTTTCCTATTTTGTAATCGTTCTCGTAATGTGATTATTGTATTTCCTAATGTTCTTCTCATTGATACAGTGATACTATTGGATTATTCATATATTGAGAATGACGGAGACTGTCAAGATATCATAATTTTGATATATATAGATTTCAAGTTTCTTTGGAATTAGTTTTACTTTTGTTATGTGATTAACCCAATAACTCAATCTCTCGAATAATAATTGTATGAAAAACTTTTTTTTTTTTTTTTTTGTTTTTTTGGGCCACCTTTCGGAACCCGTGGTAAGGCATTTAATTCCTCGGCGCCGCCTGCGCCACTCACCCGTGGGGCCCAATAAGCCCCCACACCCCTCCCCCAACAATATTGAAATTTTCACCAAGATTCAACCCCTGGGCCTCCCATGTGGGAGATAGGAGCCATACCATCGAGTGGGCAGGGCCCCTGGTAATTGTATGAAAAACTATTAACAACTACCACGACAACTTTTAGTCTAATACAACAACGATAAACAATCCCCAAACTTATAAATATAGCTGGAAAAATTAATATCTTGTACACGCCTCATCGTCCTCAGTTCCTTTGCTTTACACAGTTTTACACGTAAAACATTTGACAGTCATCTATGAAAAAGAAAAGTTAATCATAATTAATATATATTATTCTTATATTGGAAAAGAAGTTAACATGCAAAGTTTAACCGAAAAAAAAAAGTACCAATTGAATGACAAAGGGATTACATGGTTCCTAATAGTTTCCCCCACACCCCAAAAATGAAAATAAAAATCCCTAGTTGCGCTTCAACATCTTTAAAAAAGGCCTAGTTGAATAAATTTTTCCCTCGATTTTCTTTTATGTTGTGCTGTAGGAATCTAACATTAATGTATGAAATCATATTAAACCATTGAAAACCCTTTATAAATACTCCATCAAATAAGAAAGATGCAAGAAGAAAACTCAACTGCGTTAAAAGATAGGCAAGATAGTGGTGAATAGAGAATGGCTTCATCTAACTTCTACTTCAAACTGGCTACCTTGGCACTATTCTTCCTCATTTTATTAGGTAATACTCAAATAACTCAATCTATATGATATACGTACCAGTGGCGGATCCAGGAATCTGGGAATAGTTGGTCACACTCTAGGTAGCACGGAAACAGATATAGGGACGGCTGGACGGGTACAGGGATAGAAAACGTCAAAATTAAAATTTTAAAAATGGATACGACATGAATTCAGCTAAAAGAAAAAAAAAAACAACTTAACTTGCAATTGCAGAACCAAGGCTAGCACCATATGCTAGTTACAATTGCTCTAAACTTGCAATGTACACGATTACGAGTGAAATCACTTTATCTCCACAAATAATCACATCAAACTATTGATGTATCAACAAAAATCACAAAATACTCCTAATATCATAGCATAGCCACAACATGAAAAGGCCAAAAATCATCACAAAAGGATAGCAAACGACAAAGTATAGAATTATAAGCAAGAGACGGATCAAAAATACGACGAAAACTAACCAGAGGTTGATCCTCATGACCAACATTCTGAATCAAGGGTTGACGATAAGCCAAATGACGCCATAACATTTGATACTCCCTAGGACTAGTAATCCCCGTTTTTGTCTTCTTCACTAACAACTGCCAATCAATCTTCACTTCTGGAAATTGCGCAATTTCTCTCAGCAACGCTAACACTGTTGTTGCTAAATACCTAATTTTCACCATAATCAACATTCAACAACCAAAAAAAGGAACAAAATAATGAAAAGAAAAATAACATTCAAAATAGAATTACATGTAAAGAGATAGGAGAGACAATTAGACAAAATACCTCTCGCAAGTGCAAATGTCTTCTTTGACTGCAACTTTCTTCAGCTTCTTATCAATGGCGTCAACCATGGCTGCCGAATTGAGGAAATCGAAGCTCAGTATAACCTCATGTGTAATGTGTTGAGTAGAAGTCAGATTGAAACTAAAACCTAGAGTTAGGGTTTGTGAATTGAAGTGCAAAGAGATGAATTTTTCGATAGAATAGTTGTGAAATTTCGAAGATTTTTCTTTCGAATAACCAAACCAAACTTCAAATACAACAAATCGAAGTATTAATTGAACGAAAAATCAACGAAAATCTAATGCAAAAGCAGAACCCTAAATTCATGAAACTGAAATTTTGACAAGGCCTCCAATTCATTCACTAAAATCAACAACCAAATCAATTAATTTAACAACAAATCCAAACATTCTCGAATCAAAATCATCTAATTTCAAAAAAATTACGTAAAATGAAAAGACTAACCTGTGAAAAATAGGAGATTCAAGAGGACGATTCGAAGAAGAAGAATTTCGTCGAGTTTCACCAATCACCATAGTTACGAAACCAACACCAGGCAACACACGAGTTTTTCCCCAAATTCTAGGGTTTTGAATGATAATTTTTTTTTATCTCTCGAAAAATGTAAAACGGGTATCAATTGGTAGATCAAGGCAAGATGATAATTTTAGTTGAAGATTTGAAAGAAAAAGGAGATTCATGTAAACAAAATTCAAGAATTTTAGTTAACAACTTGAGGTTGAAGGAGAGAGGAAGAAGAAGAGGAAGAGACGTGAGAGACAGAGAGAGAGAAAGGGCCGGTTTTTTTTGTCAGTGAAGGAGAGAGAGAGAGTTTTAATTTTTTTTTCCCCAAAATAATAGTTGGTCACGTGACCAACAATGACCAACAGTAAATCCGCCACTGATACGTACTATTACTATTTTTGTTTTTTTTAAAGATAAGATGAAGGGGATAAGGGAAATCCTCAAATGGAATCTCCATGAGGTTTGATCCCTAAACCGCCGGGGATATGAGGTGGGAAGCGCCACTACTCCACCACCTCATCCTCCATCGTCTGTTCTATATTAATCACAACAATTTGTTTAATACAAAGTTTTAGTACTAATAGTTTGATTGACTTCTTAACAAGATATGGACTTGATCATTAGTGTTTTATCATCTCAAAGTAATGAGTTGGCCAATTTAATTATTATAAGTAGGATATCAACAACAATATATGTAATCCTAAAATTTGAAAAATCTGAAAAAAATGAAAATGTAATCCTTTATTTTGTTAGTAATTGATTTCTACTCCTTGCTAATTAATGACTGCATTGTTGGTACGCATGCAGATATGACAACTACATTGACAAATGGGTGTGCTCTCACATATCACCCTTGCAATAATTGGAATAATTTTTGTTGTGCTCAAGATTATTGTGAATTGGAACTTGGAGATAGATTGACCTGGGGATATTGTCTTCCGAAGTAGTAATGGCTGTTTTTCCATGCTAGTTTTGTGTTGGAATCTTTTCTTTTTGAAAAAAGTTTGTTCTACGTATAATTTTGGGATTTCCATTGTAATTTAATTGTACCACTTTAGTGGGTTTATGCTTTGATCTGCTAATTAATAAAAGTTAGGCATCTGCTATTCGGCTTGTTTAGTTGTTATTGATGTTGTCTAACCCCATGTACAATTTGTATTATTATCAAGAAGAGAACTTTTTAAGAATGATTTTCTAAAATGGTGTTTAAAAATAAAGAAACATTCATTTTGGTGTTTAACCAAATATAATTCCATGATCCTGGTGTTCGCATATGTTTGGATTTTGGTTGGTGTTATTGATTTCCCGAGATGGGGTCCGAGATAAAAAAAAAATCCCGTTTTTAGTGTGCAACAAAAATCTGGTTTTCGGATATGAATGATTCGTTGTATACAATAATAATTTCTTTTGAACAATAACGGTTTAGTAAAACAACGTGTTGGTTCGTAAAAAATAACTAAAATGAACTATATTCTATCTTCAAAATCTACCTTAGAAGGTTCATAGCTCTATCTCCAAACCTAATTTACATAGCTTTTTCAAAATATACCAATAATTTCTTGTCGTACAAAAGATTTCGCAAGATGTTTGTGAAATAGCTTATTACTTAATTGTATCATAATGTATTAAAGGTGGCATTAAAAAAAGAAACTCAAAAACCCCAATACATCTCAAAAATCACACCGAAAAATGGGAATAAGTTTCATCTTGCAAAGAAAATTAAGTTTGTGATTTTTTTTGCAAAGAATGCTTTAAAAGGTTTTTTTCGCAAAATTGAACTTTTAAAAGTTTTTTTTTTATAAACTTTCCTATAAATAACAAGTCGTGCCATAAATTAAAGTGAAACTATACGAGGTAACCCCGTGTTTTAGGCTACTCTCCGGAATGACCCTCACGTTTGCACCCTCGTTTCCGGTAACTTCCAACTTGTAAAACGTAATTAAACTTAACGATTTTGGAAACAACCTTTCGGAGGTAAGCAATCCTTATAAGTACTCATCGCACCTAACATAATCTTTCACAATTTTCATTAGTATAACCTTGTATTACAAATATAAAATATCCCGAAAAAGTTGTATAAGAAAAAACTCTCGATGTAGGGCATGTTTGGCAATAGCGTTTGAAGTAGCTTTAAGTGTTTGAACTAAGTCAAAATTCTAATAATGGTGAAAATAGTGTTTGGTAAAATAGTGGTTTGAAATTGCTTTTGGTGTTTGAACTTGTGTTTTGAAAAAGCTTCAAATATTAGCTTCAGGGGTATTGGAGTAGATTTTGAAAGATTGAGTATAGTTTTTTTTGTTATTTTCTTAAACTACCGCCTAATTTTTACTTAGTGCTAAGTATCATAAAACCTCCGGAAAATGGCTCGGTTAAAGTGTGTTGATGCGGGGAAGGTGGGTGTGGTTGGGTCGTGGATTGGCGTGGTGTGTAGGAGTGATGCGGGTGAAGTAATGGGTTGCGCTGCTGTGTAGTCAACGACGACTTGGGAGCCCCAAGTGACTGAGGCGAGAGCTGTGTTCGAATGCTTGGTGCTAGCTCGAGATATGGGTACCTCGTGTCTGGAAATTGAAGGTGATTGTTTGTCAATAATCCAAGCTTTGAAGAGTAAGAAGAAGGGGTCAAGTGAATTATTTCTTGTGTTTGATGACATTTTTAGTTTAAGCTCTTGTTTTTCATCTTTAGTTGGTCTTTTATTAGAAGATCGGGAACCAAAGTAGCCCATGAGCTAGCTCATTTCCAACCATTGGAAGTCGGCAAACGAGTGTGGATGGTCGATGTTCCTGACTCTATTGTATCTTTGGCTTTCTTCTAATTTAATAAATTAGTTCCCTATGTAAGTTCCCTTCACAAAAAAAAGTATCATAAAACCAATTTTCACATTTAAACTCTAAGAATTAAGATTCAACAACTAACAGTTAGTACAACAATTGACAACTATCGCAACAACAAATTTTGGTAAACAAACCCTACAAAAGAATATTCAATAGAAGAAGTGATGATCATTCTAAAAAATGGCTTAAACGTTAAAGTCATCTCTTATAATTAAAACAACTAATAACCAATTGCCAAACACCCCTTTGCCGTTTGGGGGTAAGTTGTTGCCTGTTGGCGGTGGGTGTTTGGATTTCAACCAAATTTACAACTAACTTTTGACGCTGCAAGTCTTAACCCAATTCATCACCCTAGTAAACTCCGCACCATATAAAACTCAAAACAAACACGACCTTATTACGAACTCAATTCTCTCTCCTCTAACATCCAACACTTCCACTGCCACTCTCACTCTCTCTCCTCTTTTTCTACAATGACATCTTCACTATTTCTCCCTTCAATTTCCCTAAAAAAATCCCCATTAAACTGCTCTCAATCTTTAAGAACCCACAATATTTCCACCTTCGTTGGATTTAAAAATGGCATTCTCAAATTTAATCCCCGTAATTCAAATGGAGCTAGGGTTTTTATGAGTGTTTCTGCTGGATCTCCTTCTCAAACTGCTGTTAATGATGCTTTATTTTCTGATTATAAGCCTTCTTCCGCTTTTCTCTTTCCTGGGCAGGTTAATTTCTTCAATGTTCTATTAATTTCGTATGTTGAATTATGATTTTGATGTTTTCTATTGGGAATTTTGAATTTTGAGATATTATAAGGTTGAATTGTAGAAGATTTAATAGTATTGTGCTACATTGGAGATTAGTAGTCTGTTGATTAGAATAGAAACAAAAGTAACGCTTCTCTCGAAAAAATGCTTCCCTATCACATGAACGAGAGAAGCATTTCATTTATTTCACACTGGAGGAAGTTAGAAGTACCGCTTTTCTCTTCCTGGGCAGGTTAATTTTTTTCAATGTTCTATTAATTTTGTATTTTTAAAATGTTTTGATTTGATGTTCTTGGGAATTTTGAATTTTTGAATTTATATTATAAAGTTGAATTGTAAAAGATTTTATCGTATTTATGTTGAGATTAATAGTCTGTTGATTAGAATAGAATTAGTACCTCCTCCGTTCTGAAATAAATATAATTTTGTATGTTTGAATTATGATTTTGATGTTTTCTATTGGGAATTTTGAATTTTGGGATACTATAAAGTTGAATTATAGAAGATTTAATAGTATTTTGCCATATTGGAGATTAGTAGTCTGTTGATTAGAATATAATTAGTACCTCCTCTATTCTGAAACAAATGAAATGCTTCTCTCGAAAAGCTTTTACATAAAAGAGAGAAGCATTTCATTTATTTCAGAATGGAGGAAGTATAGGAAATTAAGTTTTTTGTGTTACGCATTGGAAACATATAATTGCAGGAACGATTAATGGGTTAATGTTAATTTTTGGGGGTTGTTTATTTTTTTCAGGGTGCTCAAGCTGTAGGAATGGGTGCAGAGGCTCAGAATGTACCTGCAGCTTCTGCCTTGTTTAAGAAAGCTAATGACATTCTGGGGTATGCTTAAAATCTGTGTTAGATTGCCCTTTTGTGTTTATTTTTTCGGGGTACCGGGTTAAGCTGTGTAGCTTTTGATTGATTGAAATTGGGTTAGAAGATTCTTTGAATATGCTTTGTTTGATTTTTTTCTTGCCTAAACATGTGTAGCTTTGATCTTTTGGAGATATGCACCAGTGGACCAAAGGAAAAGCTTGATTCGACTGTTTTAAGTCAGGTACCTATCTTTTTACATATGTCTTGGTTAGCATGTTTTTTTGATTCAGCACTTGACGTGGAGAAGGTGGAGAGAAAGGGAGTGGAAGAGGAAGAAGATGGTGTATAGGCTGGAGGGATGCATCTTTGATCATCATTTGATGATTATGATGATGAATAGGGCTGTTGGTGTATGTGAAGGTTGATGATGATGCATCGATAAGGATGGCCTCCAATGATGGTTGATATGCGATTTTTATGGCGTCTGAATAATATGATGACAATGGGAGTTTTGTGCAGCCTTCGGTTGCTTCCATGATAGGTAGAATCTTATTAAAGAGTTGATGATCTTGGCTAGGTAATTGACATTCCTTGAGGGAGATTCAACCTAAAGATGCTGGTAAAAAAGGAGAGAGCAAAGGTGTGAGGGATGGGTTGAAGGAGTAAGGTAAGTGAAAGAGAAGTGAGATGCTTTTTTTCTGGAAATTAATCGACAGTGTTAGTATTTCCTTCTATATTATGATTGCATTTTAGATTTATAACCATCTATTATGATTGCATTTTAGATTTCTAACCATCTATTATGATTGCATTTTAGATTTCTAACCATCTATTATGATTGCATCTTAAATTTCTGAACATATAGAACTTCATGACATAGTATATGAGTGCCATTATATATTATAAAACAGTGACACGATTCAATACATTTTGTCAACTCTGCAGCCAGCTATCTATGTTACAAGTTTAGCCGCTGTTGAGATATTGCGTGCTCGTGAGGGAGGCCAACAGATAATTGATTCTGTGGATGTGACATGTGGTTTAAGTTTGGGAGAATACACTGCTCTTGCATTCGCCGGTGCTTTCAGGTGTGTTGAGTAATAACAGGAGATGGATTTCCTGAAGTGTCTCTTTATTATCTTCTTTTGATGTTGAGTAATAGTAGTAGCTTATCTTCTCATACTCCGCCACATAGCTGGCCCTCCAGATTCAAATATGCCATTTGATATTCCATGCCATTTGACTGAGAATATTGCTCGCGATTGCTAAAATTTGGATTTTTTACATTGATATTATTCTCACTGTGTCTTTGGTATCCCATATCCATACTTTTGGTCATTATAACATAGTTTTACCCCTTGTCTGAACTCTGAAGATATGAGTTTAATAATGGAAAAATTGATGGCCTTTATCCTTTCAAATGTACTCCTCTTATTGCCATGTTAGCATCAAGGGAATTGTCCTTGGATTTAGAATTTAGATCCCATATGCGGGCCAACTTTCTTGAATTGAAGATTTTGAATACTCACATATCTTGAATTTTCCTTCTCCAAGTTTCCAAAAGGCTAATTAATGTTATTTTGCATCACCCTGGCAAACTGCCAGGACTTCATATTCTTTGAGTTACTTAGTGACATTTCTTTATGAAGCGGAAGATGCAATTTGGATATTCAACTCCAACAGATTAGATCAATATATTGAGGTTCGGTTATTATGGGACTACCGACTCACGTCTCATATGGTCTATTGATCTTCTAATCATTGCCCCACTTTCTTCAAAGGCCACTAAAAAGTACTTTCTCCCCTTCGCATATGACAATCTAATCCTGGTCATTAATCATCAAAGGTTGATCAATTCCCAATTCCCACCTATAAGTTTATGACAACATTACGCATTAGTTATATGATCTGCATAATGCTTGTAAAATGTGAAGTCGGTAAAAGAGATGATGATTGCAGTCACAACCGATGTGCTAGGCTACCTCTGACAGATGGCAGTTCTGATTAATACTGTACATTACAAATAGTTGAAACTGCAACGGTTGTGGTCATAGATGTGACAAGTATCTTTGGTGGTAGTAGCAAGATACAACAGCAGCACATTTGTGAAGGATAGCACATTTGTAAAAACCCCAGATCTTCTAACCTTGACTTTTAAATAAGCACAAATCTTTAAGGTGAAGGCTTATTAGGGTGGTTATCATGGAGATCTTATCCTAATCTGCCACACTAATGGTTTTGCAAACTGCATAATATTTGTAGCTTCATCCTCTAGCTTTTTAAGGAATGTCCCGCTCCTCCCCCTTCTATCCCAAAAGATAGGATATCCATGAGCACTAAGGTGATATGGGAAACTGTATGTATGCCTGTTACCCTTAAAAGGTGCATTGCTTATACATTGAAGAGTTGGTATTTGTACACATGCACAAGATGATTACCGATAGCTTATATGCTATCAAAGAGGCGTAGTCATTCACATGATTGCAATATTAAAGGTGGAAACTCAAGTGTCTTCTGGCAATGTGATTTGTGCTGTTAGAAACAAGTATTTATACAGAGTGGAAAGCCAATTTTACAATTAAGATTTTGTGCTTGATGCTTGATTTTCAATATGAGACAAAAGTAGTGTATTCACTTTTTCAATTGTGTTTGTTGAAGCTTTGAGGACGGATTGAAGCTAGTGAAGCTAAGGGGTGAAGCTATGCAGGTAAAAAAAAAAAAACAGGATTAGTTTGATATCTGTGCTTTGTTTTTTCAATAGAATGAAAATGATAGTTTTGTTTATAGGCAGCTTCTGATGCTGCAAAAAGTGCAATGGTGAGTGTCATTGGCCTAGATGCTGAGAAGGTTCAAAATCTGTGTGATGCTGCAAATGAAGAAGTTGAAGAAGAAGAAAGAGTTCAGATAGCGAATTTTCTCTGCCCCGTAAGCATCTTTAACACCCGTATTCTATGTTAGCCCAATTGATTTCTGGGAATGTAAATTTTCAAAACATTGAATCTTACTTGGGCAGGGAAACTATGCAGTGTCTGGAGGTGTAAAAGGAATTGAGGCAGTAGAAGCCAAGGCAAAATCCTTCAAGGCTCGGATGACGGTATTTTCCTTTTGACAAGTAACCTTTTCATAATATGTAGTTGTTTACATACTTCTCCCTTACCTAACACACCCTGAAGAACATGATATTCATCTTCATTATCAACCTTGTTCAGGTGCGATTGGCAGTTGCTGGTGCATTCCACACTAGATTCATGGAACCAGCTGTCTCAAGATTAGAAACCGCATTGGCTGCAACAGAGATCAGGACACCGCGGATACCAGTCATTTCAAATGTCGATGTGCAGCCCCATGCAGATCCTGACACTATTAAGAAGATATTGGCACGACAGGTGAACTAAGCTAATCCTAGAAATATATAAATACATTATGCAAATTTGGGAAAAAGAAAAGATTTGTTGACACCACAATTTCGCTATAGGTGACGTCTCCAGTTCAATGGGAAACGACATTGAAGACTCTTCTGGACAAAGGCTTGAACAAGAGCTACGAATTAGGACCTGGAAAGGTATGCCTTTGATCAGGCCATGGAAGCCCTATCAATGAAAGTTTTGCTTATTACTCATGGATACATCAACCTGCATGCTTTTATCTTTGTTTAGAGAGTGCTTGGTTAGGATTAGGAGGAAAGTATTTTCCTTAACAACTCAAGGGTAGAAAATAGTCTTACGGGTAGAAAATAATTCTTTTATTTTCCTTTCTATAGGAAGAAATGCACATTATCTCCCCTGTTCCGATGCCTCCTCTAGCTCTTCACCCATCCATCTTCTCCTCGTCATGTCTTAATTTTCCCTTTTTAGTCATTTATATCTCATGAGAAACCAAGCAACGGAAAGGCTAATTTCCATTAGTGTTTTTTTGCAAAATGTTCTCCATGGAAACTGAAAATGATTTCTGTCAAACAGAGCCTTATCTTTTCACTTTTGCTTTGATTTCAGGTCATTGCAGGCATCATGAAGAGAATCAACAAAGCTGCTGAGATAGAGAACATCAATGCTTGAAAGAAATGAAGCATCACGTAAATTAAATTGTACCAACATTCGACTTGCACATTTGCGAGAGTAGATATTTTTGTCACTATATAGAGCAACATCACCTGTCGAATGAAATCTAATTTAAACCTGTTGTAAACTTCGTAATAAACGATTATTTTTAGTGTACGAAATTCAGTTGTGCATTGAAGATTTAAGCCTACAATTATCCGGGAAAAATAAAACAAGTGCACAATTCACACAATCAAATTACAAGATCCAACTAAACTTCAAGCATAAAACACCAGCATCAGCCTATCACTCATGAGTTCTCCCACATAAGGGTGATAATGAGCCTGCATGTATGCGAAAAAGTTCGAGATCTTTGAGACTTTAACGAATGGCTGGCTCTGGCTTGGGATCGGACTCGATTTGCATTTATATAAAAAAAAAAATATTCCCCCAATAATAATTTATACTACATCAGTTCATTTTTCACTTGACACATGCTCTATATATCCCAATTTTGTATATTTGTAAAAAATATAAAAAGTCGATATTCCAAATATCATATCGAGAGGACCAACAATTATATTTTAAATCACAAATGATATCATAAATAGATAAGTTAATAGTGTCAGAAAAGATACCTATTTAAAGATCTCGAAATATTATCTAAAAAGAAAAACCTATAAATCTCAAATATTGAAAAAGGAAAAACAAAGAAAACATGTAAAAACTAGGGGCCTAGGGGTGATAAAGAGTAAAGTCTGTTCATGAATCGTTCGAGCTCGACTCGTTTAACATTTGGTCAAAGCTCGGCTCGAGCTTGAATAAACTTACACAACCACAAGCCGAGCATACCACAGTTCGGGCTCGGCTCGATCGATAAGCAGCCCTACAGTCCCAAACATTAAGCGGAAGAATGAGGCGGTTGCCGGAGGCGCTGGAGCTGACTAACCAAGCCGTCATCAGAAACATTACGGACCCAATCAGAAGGCAATCCAGAGAACGAAACACCACGCATAGCTTCCATTACTCTGGTAGCATTCTCCGATGAAATCGGCGCATTTCTCCGACTCTCATCTTCCTCAAAAGCTCTCCTCATTGCACTATCCATTTCCATTCTCCTTCTTTCTTCTTCTTCACTTTCTCTCTCCTCTTCTTCCTCATCTTCACTCAGATTCAGCGATCTCACCTCAGACCTCAGTCTCAGCAGCATCAGAGTAATCATGGCCGTTGATTATGCTGCTGATATGATTTACCGCATCATGATGATGATGATGATGATGATATCCGTTGATATTTGAATTGATCACATCGATGTCTTCGTTGCCGTCTGATGCAGAGATTGGCTGGTAATAATCGTGGATATCATCGGAATTTGTATCGGAATCGCTGTTTTCCGCGTTGTCTGCAAAACGACGTTGTTTAGGTTAAAAGTGAATGATTAGAGAAATTAGGAGAGAGAAAGTTGAACAAAGAATGATAAATTTTACCTGTGATTGGATTTAGATCGTTTCTGGAAATGGATGGAGCATTCATTGTTGTTTATTGTGTATTTGCAGTTGTGATTGTGAGCGAGTAAAGGAGAGTGAAATGAATGGTCGAAGCTAAAAAAGAAGAATGTATTAAGGGAAAAGTTCAAGGATTTTGAGAGAGAATGAAAGACTGAACTGGATATAAAAAAAAGAAGTTTGCACCAGCCGGGAATCGAACCCGGGTCTGTACCGTGGCAGGGTACTATTCTACCACTAGACCACTGGTGCTTATTGATATCAATTACGTTTGCTAACTATTGTTTCGACTTGGGTTCCAAATTCAATGCAGCCGACGAGTTATTGTTCATGATACAAAAACCAACGTAACATAGCTATAACCCTATAATTTATGAACATATGAAATCGAATCTAATTTTGAAAAAATATTTAATTTGACCATTAGAAATGAGACATCATCCATTTGTACCAGGAAATTTTGTGGGTGAAATTAAAGAAAATAAAAAAAAGTCATTTGTCTTTATGCATTCTCTAATTTAAATCCAAGATCTTCTTTACTTATGAGTTCATTTTTGTTTTAATTCCCATTCACTAATTCAAAAGATTTTTTTTTCATTTAATGGTATAAAATAATTTGTTTTTGTCTTTCTATTGATGCAATTCACAAGGAATTTACTTGTCTATGTATTGCTCTATTCGATCTTTTAGGTCACGACTTCACCTCGATGGTTGTCATACATCATTGCTAAATTGTAAGATAGTTGCTGAGACTTTAATTTTCAGTAACACACTTAAGTAACACAATTATCAAATTAACGTAAAGTAATGTTTTTGTGTTATCAAGGAAACTCATTAACACTTTATATTCCACAAACGAAAAAAACAAGGAACTATGGATATACATAATTTCTCTAATATCCTTAGTTGCGCCCATTATTTATAATTAAGACTTATGTTTTTGGGGAAAAAGGAACTATGGGGGCTTGCTATTAACAATGGATCACATCTCCTATCCCAAGTTTACAAATTTCAATTTGATAATATATCTTTAATTGAATCTGGGTAAAATTGGGTGTTGCTATAGATAATGAAACAATAATTTATAAGTGTTTTTGGATTTATTTTTATTTTTTTTTTGCTAAATGTGTGATTGTGAAAAGCCCACTTAAGAAGATTTTACATATATTTCTCCCTTCAAATTTACTCTCACCTATTACAATTCTTATTTAGATTTGAGTCTTAACCGAACCGAGCTAATTAAGTAATTAACCAATGTGCGTATACTTAATCAAAGCACAAAATATGAATTAATGGCGAAAATTTTCACAAAATCTCAAGAGTGAGTCCCATGATTAGCACACAAAATACTCAATACATTCATCCATTGCATAATTTACATTAAAAGCAATTGAAATTGAAAAGTGTCAAACATTTTTCTTCTCAATCTTCCCTAAAAATTTGATAAAAACACTTCACTTGCCGGGGACAAAGTTTGTAGCATAGGACCATGCATTGTTGTTTACTGGATCAGCAAGGTGATCAGCAAGGTTCTCCAATGGGCCCTTTCCAGTAACAATAGCTTGAACAAAGAATCCAAACATCGAAAACATAGCCAACCTACCATTCTTAATCTCCTTAACCTTCAACTCAGCAAAAGCTTCTGGGTCATCAGCAAGGCCCAATGGGTCAAAACTACCACCCGGGTAAAGTGGGTCAACCACTTCACCAAGTGGCCCACCAGCAACACGGTAACCCTCAACAGCGCCCATTAAAATAACCTGGCAAGCCCAAATAGCAAGAATACTTTGAGCATGGACCAAACTTGGGTTACCCAAATAATCAAGCCCACCTTCACTAAAGATCTGTGATCCAGCCTTAAACCAAACTGCTTCACCAAACTTAACACCATTACGGGCCAAAAGTTCTGGGAAAACACAGCCCAAAGCACCTAACATGGCCCAACGACAGTGGATCACCTCAAGCTCACGATTCTTAGCAAAAGTTTCTGGGTCCGCTGAAAGCCCAGCAGTGTCCCAACCATAATCACCAGGGAACTCACCAGTAAGATAAGATGGGGCCTCACCAGAGAATGGGCCTAAGTACTTAACACGGTCTGGGCCGTACCATGGGCTTCCTGATGAAACGGGCTTGGGCCTTCCAGCGGTCTTCCTCATGGTAATTCTTCCCTCACCGAGAATTTCGGAGGCAGTTGGGCCTAACTTAACGGCCTTCCCAGCAAGAGAAGGGGAAGAGAGAGCCATTGTTGAGGAAGCCATTTTTTTTTTGCGAGAGAAAAAAAGAGAGATATATGATATGATAGTTGTGCTATAAGTGATGAAGAAAAATGTAATGTTTTGAGCTTATTATATATCAATGAAAAATGTAATGGTGTAATCTTCTTATCCATAAGTGTTATCCATCTCTGATTTCTTATTTGCTTCTCTAGATTTGGTGGTGTTTTAGTTTGGCATTCTATCAGCCACGAATTAGAAAGATTTTTTGGAAAGGTGTTTGGTTGATGACCAATTAGAGGTGGACATGTGGAGGTTCTTGGATTGCATTTAATCTAGTTGGAATCTCTTTGTGTTGGTGTTGGACCTTCACGTGTCAACAGCTACAGGTTGGGTCCCATGAGAGGTGGATTGTGTGGATGTAGGGAAGGGAAAGAAATTTATGTTAACAAAGTTTTTTTTTTTAAAGTTGAATAAAACGGGTTTACAATAACTTATCGTTCACGGAAAAGGCGAAAATCATAAGGTATATTCAGTTGATATAATCGGTTTTCGTTTGATATGGCATTTTCGTTTGATATGGCGAGTTTTCGTTCGATATAATCGGTGTTTGTATGGTATAATCACATTTTATATATTCGGATTTTGTATGATATCGTCAATTTTATGATATAGTTGGTTTTAAGTACGATATAGTTCGGTCTCTTTTCTAATATAGTCGGTTTTTGTGTGATAAAATCATTTGGGTCCAGACAATAAATTATTGTGAACACGATCCACCCAAAACGTTTTGCAAAATTTTAGTAATGCGGATTTACATTAATATATTGTAATTTTTTCTTTGAATAATAAGGTTTTCTTGTAATAAGATAAAAAGTTACGACGATATATAAGAATTTGAGGAAATTTTATTTTCAATACGTTTTATAGTATAAGTGGCGTAACTAAATACTCATATATCAGTCAAATATAGTTTTTATGTTGTTATATCACATTCTCACGCACTTATATAAATTGAGGGAATATTATATCTTATGTTAGTACTTCTATGAGGCAAACTTACTATAACTTATTGTAAATATAACCTTTAACGTCTTACAATAAGTAATTATGAGTCTAATTCGGTAAGTTTACCAAAAACTTATGGTTATTTTTAAGTCAAAGAAAGGCAGTAAAATCAAGATGCAGTGGAAACAATATGAGATACATGCATTAAATAAAACATATTAGGATCTTAATCTTGAAAAAGAAAGAGGGAAATGGAAATCTAGGCACAAAATCTATTATATAATTATTGAAAATTGGCTTTAAAATACCATATCATTAAATTAAAAGGATCTTTAAATAGTGGGAATAGAAAAGATTTTTTTTTCACATAAAAAAATTTTATGCACCAGCCGGGAATCGAACCCGGTAAGTTTACCAAAAACTTATGGTTATTGAAGGTGGTTATTTTTAAGTCAAAGAAAGGCAGTAAAATTAAGATGCAGTGGAAACAATATGAGATACATGCATTAAATAAAACATATTAGGATCTTAATCCTGAAAAAGAAAGAGGGAAATGGAAATCTAGCCACAAAATCTATTTAGAGAATTTCATATCCACTAAAATATTCTTCTAGCCATATAATTATTGAAAATTGGCTTGAAAAGACCATATCATTAATAAATTTAATATACATGAAATTTTTATTTGGGATAACTAAAAATTAATATGTGAATTCATCAGAAGAAATTGATGTAAATAATATAAAAAATATCACTTATCCTCTCAAAAAATCTAAAAATTTCGCTCATCTTCCTATTTTAATGAAAATGGACCTTTACATAGTGGGAATATAAAATATTTATTTTTACATAAAGAAATTTAAAAATATATATTTAGAGAATTTCATGTCCACTAAAATATTCTTCTATCCTTAAAATTATTGAAAAATTGGCTTGAAAAGACCATATCATTAAATTAAAACGGATCTTTAAATAGTGGGAATAGAAAAGTTTTTTTTTTCAACATAAAAAAATTTAAAAAATTTAATGCACCAGCCGGGAATCGAACCCGGGTCTGTACCGTGGCAGGGTACTATTCTACCACTAGACCACTGGTGCTTATTGATGATGAATGTAATTAAACAACATAATATCTTATTTCGCTACAGTTAGAGTATAGCAAATGAAATGAGTCCACTAACAAGCCACAGAAAAGATAGAGAACAGATAGTGAGTTTAGTGAAGGAAAGAAAAGAAAAGAGGAGTGAAAATGGTGGGTAGCATTAACAATAGTAGTTTGTTAAGATCTTCAACAAGCTCTTTTTTGTTATTACCAACTAAACTATCATTAGGCAACAGGATTAACTTGCTTCCAGTTTCTGCTGCAGCTGCTTCTTTTTCATCTCAAGTTGCTCATCCCATCAAGTAATGATTCACTAACTTTTTTGTTTAATTTGTTTCTTGTTAATGCTTTTTTTATGTTTTACAAGTTTGATTAGGAGGATATAACTGATACTCTGATAGAATATTGTAACTACAGTACTCAAGAAATGAAATGAACAAAAATATTGAATAGATTTATCAGTATGTTAGAACTGTTGAAGATAGGTATCCAGTTTAATAAAACAAGGGTGTGATCTCTTCACCGGAACTTATTTGAAGTTAAGTATGACCTTATTGTACCTGATCAACCATGACTTCGCCTTATGTTTTAAACTTGATTAGACCTGATCGACCTGAAACTTTTTTTTTAATGAATGTGAAGAGAACACACCCCAATATTATTAATGATTGCCTTTATAACATTCATCATTTGTGAAGCATGGGAACCTCTTACTATTTTCGAAAGTTCTCCATACTCGAAATTTCAACATTTGATAATGGACGGAGCTTGAGGATTGATAGATTACAGTTGATGATGTATGCTTTTTTCTAATGATTGAGATTTATAGGTCAGAGATGACACTTTGTGTTGGAACACATGTTATACCTCATCCGAATAAGGTATATCGTATATGATGTTTCGCTAAGTGTTTTTTCTGTTTCATTTGTGATCTATAACTTATGTAAGGGACCTAATTAGGTCTGTTGATGATTAACTGTGTTTCCTTTTTCCCTTTTTGATTGCTGCATTTGCTGCAACTTGTTTCCCTTAAGATTGAAAGGGGAGGAGAAGATGCTTTCTTCATAAGCAGCTATAATGGAGGAGCTATAGCTGTTGCTGATGGAGTATCCGGGTAACTCCTTATTACTGCTTGAACAGGTGGACATTTTTTTACTTCTTAGTGTTCTATCACTGAACTTAAACCTGTGGTGTGCAGGTGGGCTGAACTGAATGTTGATCCTGCATTGTTTTCAAGGGAGCTGATGGCAAATGCTTAGTCTATGGTTGAAGACACAGAGGTAGTCGTCACATTCTCTGCAGCACTTCCTGTGTAGCTGTCGCATACTATAATAGAACACTCACAGCCCGTTTATAGACATTGATGGGTTTAGCATGGGACTTCTCCCACAAAACTAGATATAAATTCAGTGTTATTACCGACTATAGCAAACTAGCCAGAAATGCTCCATTGGGGGAGGGGAAGAGCGAGGAATTTAATCGTTTAGCTCAGCATATGTATCTCAAACTTCAGCAATTTAACTGACTTCATAAGTTTTAATGCTATGTAGTCTTGTTTTACTAACCAAGGTGTGTACCTGTCCAAAATCAGGTAAATTATGATCCACAAGCTCTGTTGAGGAAAGCACATGCTGCTACCTCCTCTAAAGGTTCAGCAACAGTGTAGGTTCATATTTCTGATGGCCATGTCTCATTGTACTTAATATGCAATCAATTTATTAGCCTGATCCCTCACTTACCATACAGAGTTGTTGCAATGATGGAAAGAAATGGGATTCTTAAGATAGCAAATGTTGGAGATTGTGGACTACGTGTTATCCGCAAAGGTGGATATTGTGTGATTCGCCCTGTCCCCCATCTGAAGTTTGCTGCTAATACTGCTTTCTGATTATGTTTCTATGTTAACAAACTATGTTGCTTAGTGATTCCGCAGGACAAATAATGTTTTCAACTTGCCCTCAAGAACACTACTTTGATTGTCCTTATCAATTGAGCTCGGAAACTTCTGGTCAAACATATCGAGATGCTTTGGTAAGTCATTTAATTTGTAATGACAGTTTTTCTTTTTTCCAAGAGTCCGGCTATTTGGAAAATTGTTATTCACTGAACATGTGAGGTAGAAACAAGTGCTCTATTTAGCCTTTTACTTTCCAAAAGGATATAGTATTGGGGTTTTCTGCCCAACAGTATCATTCTAACCTACAGCTTTGTCCATCACTTATCTGGAAATCTGTTGAACTGTCACATACTATTAGAGAAAGATATAGAGATGAGTTCTTTCCATATCCATAAACTATCATACTGAGTAAGTTATGTGTATGACATTAGATATAAACATTATTTATGTCAACTTATTTGCTACCATAAACTTTACCTTCTATCTAGAAATTTCTGAAAATCTTCAAC
This sequence comes from Beta corolliflora, assembly GCA_947648045.1. NCBI lineage: Eukaryota > Viridiplantae > Streptophyta > Magnoliopsida > Caryophyllales > Amaranthaceae > Beta > Beta corolliflora. The sequence continues at coordinate 22,293 of CANSZD010001700.1, forward strand.
TCTGAGTAATAAGCACATGTGAAGACTTTGCATTGATTTCAAAAGTAAGTTGAGGGCCAATAGATCCATATAATGAATAGTCAAATACGCAAGTTCAGTTCTTAGCTACAATAAGTTCAGATAAGGGTCAATAAGTTCAGATAGCATTTATCTCAAGTGAAAGGATGAAAGCTCAAATCTTTCAACTCCGCCCGAAAGTATGATGGAGTCCAGGCTCCAGCATATCAGTAAATCTGTGCATACTGAATCAGTCCAGTGTGATAACTAGATTAATATTCATCTTTAATTGATTTATTATATACAGGTGAGTACTGTAAAATTGAAGGAAGGAGACATTGTAGTCATGGGATCAGACGGGCTTTTCGACAACATATTTGATCGGGAAATCGTATCAACTGTCACCAGCAACAGCGACGTTACAGAAGCTGGTAGTTCTTACTGCTACTTTTAAATTACTGTACATATGAAGTCAAAATCAATAAGCTGCAGTAAATTCTAACTTATTAGGAATTTTTAATGCTAGCCAAGGCATTAGCTAGGCTAGCAAGAGATCACTCAATGGACTCCAATTTCGATTCTCCATATTCGTCAGAAGCTCGAACAAAGGTAAAACCATTACATTTCATGTGATGTTCTTCTCAGAAATTCTTGTTTTTACCTTTTGATTACATTTGATTAACTCTTTCAGAGATTGTTATGGCATTGTAGGGTATCGATGTGCCATCTTGGAAGAAATTTCTAGGGATGAAGCTAACAGGCATTGATCACTTCTTTATATACAGTATAATGTTACTGTTATTATTTTCTTGTGTGACCCTGGTAACTTAGCATGTATTTGTGTTTGAGCAGGGGGGAAACTGGACGATATCACCGTTGTCGTCGGTGAAGTTGTAAAGCTTACAGAAAGCTCTTCGGATGAGGCTTAAATCAACAAGTTAAACCAGAGGTTACCAATTCTTCAGGTGAAGGAGGTGGTGCAATTTTAGTGATCTCTATTCTTGTATTGGAAATCTCAATTTATGTTGAACGATGTGAGAACTGAGAACTGGGATTTGGAAAATGTGGATTATAGAATAACCTTGGTTGTATTCTTTTCAAGAGCTTCAACATCTTGTAAGGGATGATAAGTTACCAATTTTAAAAGAACAAGCAATGTGAAAGTAAGACTCGTGAAGATTATCGATGCGTTTTCTTTGACTTATTAGTCCTAAACTAACTGCAACTAAATTAATCTGAGCTTTATCAAAACTAATCTGAACTTTCTTGCAAGTGAAATTAACTTATTAAAACTTATTTAAACTCATTAAAACTTATGTAAACTTATTAGACCAAAAACTTAAAACACGCACCCTATATGAGGGTTTGAACTTTGAAGTCATCAACTAGTACTTTCTCTAATTTTAACAGACTGTGTGTGAGGAAAGAGCATAATTAAAGGGGAAAAACCTAAGAAGTATGAATTCCAACCATTATAACAAAGCAACGATAACCATTGGATTTACCGATTTCGCAACATTTTCTACCATAGACATATTGCAGAATGTTGAATAATATGAAGAGGTAATTTCGGGCAAGATAACAAAAATGTCACCAAGAGCAACTGTTAGAATACAAAACTGTTCTGTAAACATTAAATTACAAATGTTGATTGACAAGCCTTCAGCCTGATTACACCTAAAGCCTCGATAATGTAAAAACCACCCTTTCGAAAAAAAAATGTAAAAACCACAACTCATGGTCTCATGGGCAACAAACAATATGGATGGGAACGAGTAATGATTCATACAAATCAGATTTGCATACAAGAGTACAAATCGGTGGACACATCACAAAAAAAATTTCCACCGAAAGATTAAATAAGAGACCGTGATCTGTAACTTCCATTTCCACAGATCTGATGTTGTACCAACCATTACTCAAATGGAATTACAATGGAAGTCCAAGACTTATTGTAACTTGAAACTATCAAAAATGTGAACATAATTATACGATACAATCTGACATTCTAACTAGCCTGGAGTGACCCCTCAATTAGAACTACCAACCTGAAGAATGCATGTATGTGCGTATGATGAGACATCATCAAATATCTGTACCTTTAATAGTAACGCAGCACTCACAAGTAACAAGTGGAAAAACAATGAGCTTTTCAGCGTCAACAGGTCAACAGCTGCTATTATTTTGGTCATTTCGATCCTGGAAGAAGGTCTTTGCAGCTTCATATGTAGACCAGGAGATGGCTGCAGCAGGAGCATGGAACATCATTCTTGGACTCCATCCCCTCATGAGCCCCCTGTATCCATCCTTTTTTACTATTGTCTTAATAACATCCCTTATTGAACCAGTAGCGTATCTGTCACACCCACAAACACCCTGTGACACAAGTCATGGCCTGGGTGTTAGTTAAGGCAAAAGGGTTCTAGAGATAAACAAATAAGAAATAACAAATAAAAAGAAGTAGGGAGTAACAAACGAACACTCAGAGCATTTAATTGCCAAAAAAAATCAGAGCATTTAATTGCCAAAAAAAATCAGAGCATTTTACTAGGCAGTTATATAGCTAAAATATACGCGAAGTAGCTTGAACTACCCACAAATTCAAACTGCGATCTCAAAATCTTAACCTTCATTCATCCACATGCATTTTCAAAGAGACTCTTCAACAGTGAATGAGAAGAAACAGGAGCATCTTGACAAACATATTGCACAATACTACTATTAAAAGTCAGCCAATGATATAGATGTTCCAACTAGCTACCTTCATTATGGTAGGCGGTAATGGTTTTTTTGGTGCAAAAGAGGGGCAAAACCCCTAAAAAGAGAACAAACTAACCAACAATGGTAGGCAATAATGGTAGCAAACTTCAGTGCAACTTTGTACAGAATGTTCCATGCCAATATCCATAGTAATGCTTGTCCACCCCCAAATACCACATTTTTTTTTCATAAATATTTCTTTACCATCCATTACCTCTTTCAAAGGTGATATTGAGTCATCATAAAAACGATGGATAAAAAACTCATGTCAGGAGATGGGCTTTCATTGAGATAGATTTTGACATAAAATTTTTTTCCTACAAAACTAAATTGTGTTCATTTACTATTACTGCCTACCAAATGGGCCATTAGGGTAATGCAGTCATACTCTTTCCCGTGGGGAGGGAGAACGCGTTATAGTTATTGAAGATACCATCTCCAGAAACTCATGGAAAAGTAGAATACTAAACATTCGATTTCCCTGGAATTTTTTTTGGCAACTGTTCTCTAAAGTGAATTCTCCCTTAAGTATGCTGAATTACAAGGTCTCATATCTCAAACTAAAATCAGTAATAATAAAGTTTGTCTGAAGTGCTTTTGGTCAATTAACATCAGAAGTCAGAACATTGGGAATAAGAAAAAGTTGACAAAACATAGGTTTCATGCTTCTTGCTCCTCTCCTCAGCTACCTCTTCTTATATCTATAATGGAAACTGAAATTGAATTGTCAACCATGAGTCAGTGACAAGGCATTGACTGTATTAGACCATTTTCCAAAATTAAAGGAGAATTTGTCAAAAATGAAGAATGCCCAAGTTATAAGTTTATTAACTTGGGAATGATGGTTTATATGATGAAAAATATAAGCTTTTGATTTTCGAAGGAGAATCAAACTCAGAGATGGCGAGGCATGCAACAACAAAAAAATCCCTAGACAACGAAAAAATTGTTATTAACTCGTTAGGATTTCATAAGCGTCACAACTTTAGCCGCTCTAATCAGCCTTTCCATCTCTTTACACGCTCCTCTATCTATAGCCTCACCTCCATGTATACATACAAACACGATAACCAACTAAGCTTTGAGAGGGTCTAAGTAGGTCAAGAAGTTTGAAAGCTTTCCCCTAAGGTGGCACAATATAGAAATAAGCCACGAGAGGCTAATAAAAAGATAAAGACAACTGGGAAAGTAAATAGCAGATGTATGAAGAACCCTAATTTTTTGAGGAGCTAGAGCCCTGATATAATAGCACACCTGGCAAATAAAACTCATAATTATATGTTGGGTTATGGCCCAAATTTCATGAAAGCCCAAAAGCCAAAGACAATCACTTCTCAATTGCCGCCTAACTTGATGCTAAGAAAGATGATCAAGATTGATCATGATTTTTCTAGAAATCATGAGAAAGCCACTAATGCTATTTTTATGTCGGCAAATGCTAGAAGAATCCACAAACTTCTTTGGATTATGGAGTATGGTTCACCGACATAAGCACCTCTATAAATAGAGGTGTTGTGATCTTTTTGGGCATCCATCCACCAGCTACAAGTCATCCACAAAATCCAAGAAGCCACATATTACATTAGCCTTCCTAAATTCCCTCCTTGTATATTAATCCACCTATTTTATCCACTATCCCTCTTTGTACTACTCCTTTGTGAGTTTATATTATAGTGAGAGTTGTATTTGTACTACTCACCCTTATAAGTTTCGGGTGATTCTTGTACTCTCCTTTTTCATATAGTGGATTTTGGGTACTCGTCGTTCGTGGGTTTTTTGCCTCTATTTGAGGATTTTTCCCACGTTAAATTGTGTGTCCATTTTTACTACTTTTCTTGCCACATATTTACAACTCTATTATTTTTCTCAATCTGATCTACATCTTTAATCTGCTTCCGCTACGCACTCACAACCCTAACAAGTGGTATCCGAGCCAAAGGTTGTTTAGAGTGTTATTATATTAAAGATGTCTTCGGTAACAAAGTTCGAGATTGAGAAATTCGATGGCAAGATCAGTTTTAGCATCTGGAAAGTCCAGATGAAGGCCGTTCTCACACATAGCGGATTAAAAAGAGCACTTGATGGCAAACAGAAAAAGCCACCTACTATGACTGACGAGCAGTGGCAAGAGTTGGATGAAAAAGCATTATCTACGATCCAACTATGCTTAACTAAGGAGGTACTACGCGAGGTTATTCACGAGGAGACCGCTGCAGGGCTATGGTTGAAGCTCGAGTCCCTCTACATGACTAAAAGTCTCGCTAACAAACTCCGTTTAAAGGAAAGGCTTTACACTATCCGGATGGCCGAAGGTACTTCTATCCAATCTCATCTTAACGAATTTAATTCTATTATTATTGATCTTGAAAATTTGGATGTCAAGATTGAAGATGAGGATAAAGCCGTGTTGTTAATTGTCTCCGTACCTCCTTCGTACAAGTACTTCAAGGAAATCATGTTATATGGTAACAATAATACTTTATCTTTTGAGGATGTTAAATCACATTTACTCTCAAAAGAGAAATTTGATCTTGAAGTGCATTCCAATGATAATGCCGAAGGATTAAATGTAGGAGGGAGATCACACGGAAAAATAAGTACCAAAAATGGGGTCATATCTAATGGGCATAAATTCAAAAGTTTATGCAAATATTGTAAGAAGCATGGGCACGATGTTTCCGATTGCATAAAATTAAAGAAAAAGCTCGAAAGAGAAGAAAATGAGAAAAAAGCATCGGAAACTGCACAAGCCGATTTTGGTGAAATAGAATCCGATGATGTTCTTTTGGCTACTTCTCCTGGAAGAAGTAGAACTCCTAATTGGGTGCTTGATTCCGGTTGCACCTACCATGTTTGTTCTCAAAAGGATCACTTTATCGACTATAAATCGGTAAAGAACAGATCCGTCTCTATGGGCAATGGTTCCCGTTGCAAAGTTCATGGTATTGGCTCAGTTCGGATCAAGACGCATGATGGTAAGATCAGGACTCTGTCTAATGTTCAATATGTTCCTGATCTGAAGCAGAACATCATTTCTTTGGGCACTCTAGATTCTAAAGGGTGCAAAATTTCGGCTCTAGGTGTAGTACTTAAAGTCTCCAGAGGTGCTCATGAACTCCTGAAGGCCGTCAGACATAGAAATCTCTATGTATTACAAGGGTCTTCTATTTTGGCTTCTTCATATACAACCCCGGTTCGGCATCAACACCGTCATAAAATGGGTTCTAGCATGTCACATTTTTCTAAGCCCAATTTACGATTGGGCCAGTGTGACATATCTACATAAAATTTTAGATTCGGGGTTCATACGACGAGTACATATGAAATTTGTTCCAAGGTGGAGATTATTGGGTTATGGCCCAAATTTCATGAAAGCCCAAAAGCCAAAGACAATCACTTCTCAATTGCCGCCTAACTTGATGCTAAGAAAGATGATCAAGATTGATCATGATTTTTCTAGAAATCATGAGAAAGCCACTAATGCTATTTTTATGTCGGCAAATGCTAGAAGAATCCACAAACTTCTTTGGATTATGGAGTATGGTTCACCGACATAAGCACCTCTATAAATAGAGGTGTTGTGATCTTTTTGGGCATCCATCCACCAGCTACAAGTCATCCACAAAATCCAAGAAGCCACATATTACATTAGCCTTCCTAAATTCCCTCCTTGTATATTAATCCACCTATTTTATCCACTATCCCTCTTTGTACTACTCCTTTGTGAGTTTATATTATAGTGAGAGTTGTATTTGTACTACTCATCCTTATAAGTTTCGGGTGATTCTTGTACTCTCCTTTTTCATATAGTGGATTTTGGATACTCGTCGTTCGTGGGTTTTTTGCCTCTATTTGAGGATTTTTCCCACGTTAAATTGTGTGTCCATTTTTACTACTTTTCTTGCCACATATTTACAACTCTATTATTTTTCTCAATCTGATCTACATCTTTAATCTGCTTCCGCTACGCACTCACAACCCTAACATTATATATCGACAAGCCGAGGTCACAAATCCGGTGATATTACTATGAGCCCATGATCCTTACTTCAATCTGTGATGATCACTCTAGTAGAAGAAACAGATTTTCAAACAATTCCAAATATATACAGAAAAACAACTGCAACATCTACAACACCAGCCCCACCCCCAGCCAAATAAAAAGTTTATATTGGCAATTCAAAAGAAAAAACCAATGTTGCTAACAAAGTCCCCTAAAATCAGAAGAGTTATTGAAACACTCATAAAAAGGGACCTTTAGCACTATATCCAGGTCTCTGTAAATTTACGAGATTGAATTGATTTAAACAAATTGTAAGTCCACTTAAGCACCAGCATTCCCAACGCTAAGAATACAAAACTTATCAAAACCAATTAAATGGGACAAGGCGACAAGCAGGGGAACCAGTTCCATGACCATGGCAGATGCACTCAGGTGAAGTGGACTTCAGTCAATGCCTCAGTAATCCATCCCCTCAATGCTTAACTCAGACCGATAACAAACTGATTGTAATATCTGTGGCTCAAAAATCTCTCACCCGCCACCCACCACCACCCAAAGTGAACGAATTTAAGCATTAGATTTTGACAATCGAAAGTCACAGTACCAGCATTGTCATTTTGCACCATTTAACACTCAAACCAACAACTCCAGCCACTAAACAGACATCAATACTACTTTCTCATCGATTAGTTCTGCTAATACGATCACCACTACCATACTAAGGGCCTGTTCTCCCCAACTTATTTTCACTTCAGTTCAGTTCCAGTGAGTTCGGTTCCAATCAGTTCGGTTCAGTTTCGAATTTATTATCATTACTATTAGTTATAATTTAATTCACTTCTGTTAAGTTGCAATCACTTCAGTTCAGTTGTTTTATGCCGAAGAGAACAGGCCCTAATTCCAAAACTAGCTAATAAACTATGTCAATCCATACATTCAAAACATAAAACTCTAAAGATCAAACATTGTAAAACCACCAATTAATACCAAATAACCCAAAAACAAACACAGTCAATTAAAAAAAAAACCATCACCTGGCACTGCAACTGCGTCTTCACAACATCCAACGGCGTAGTAACAACAGCACCAAGCGCACCAGCAACAGCACCAGCAGTAGCATGAACCACAACCCTCTCATCATCCGCGATATCCGGCGAAATCTCCGTCAAACCTTTCTTAGCAGCCTCATAAGCAGCAAAATGCACAGCAGTAAACGGCACATTCATGATCACAGTCGTCCTATACGACGCATAAAAAGCTCCAAAACCTTCTTCCTTAAAAACCATCTTCACACAATCCCAAACACCTTTGTAGGCCCCACCAACACCACCACTAAGCTGCAACCTTTGCTTCACCATATCCATAGGTGTAAAAACGGCGTCGCTTAAAACCGCAGCACAAGCAGCAGACGTAGCATTAGCTACATGATTATTAAGGTTACCACCTGAAAAACTCTTCTTACAATACTCATACACTGAGAAGTGAACAGCGTGGGCCGGCCCAGCTCCAAGGCCCATTGCAGCAATCCCACGGTAAAGTCCAGCTGGCCCATCGGACTGTATAATGGACTTTAAAGCGGCCCGAACACCGACGGATTTAATCGGGCATGACCCGAGAACTTGCATACGGGTTTTAATGGTGTCGACGGGAAACATAGCCATGTGTTCGACGCAACCAGCCATCGAACCCGCGACCATGACCTGCCAATAGAAAAGACCATCTTTATGAATGTGTGAAGATGAAGGATCCATTGTTGTTAACTGATGTTGATGTTGATGTTGTTCTTCCGATGATGGAAGTTGGCGAAGTTCGTGGTTGTGGAATTTAGGGGTGACGTCAGTGGTAGCCATGGATTTGGAGGAGAGAGAAAAGAGGAGAAAATTGAAGTTGAATTGGGGATTTTTTGGGAATTAGGGTTTTGCGAGGTTGGTGATGTCTCCATACAACTAGGGATTTAAGGGGAGCATTAGATGTAGAATTTGATTTCGGAGGAAATAATGAGAGGAATTTTGAGTGGATGTTTTTGAGGGAGATGTAGTAATTTGGGGAAGTTTTTTTGCGGTTGGTACCAGCAAATTAGGGTTTTTTCTCCAAGAATGTGGCGATTGAATAGTTGTGAAAGGTTTTTGTTTTATTTAATTTGGGTCTGATTTTGTCTTCGTCTTCTACCCGCATAAAGGAAAGAAGAAAGAGTAAAATTGTTTTTCCAGACTGGTATTTGTTTTTGTGCCCTTTTGGTAGATGGTATTGGAGTAGTAGTAGTACTCAGTAGAGGTGGGCATGGGCCAGGCCTGCACGCGGCCCGGTCCGGCCCGGCACGAGCCCGCTTGAGGCCGGTCCGTTGTCCGCTACATGGGCCGCGGGTTTGTCACGGTCAAGAAATTTTATTTCAGGCCCGCTGGCCGAACGCTCCTTTCCTTTGTTTTTAAGCCTAAAACTGTCAAAAATACAAAAAAACAACATAAAACACGGGTCAGGCCCGTAGGAGGCACGAGCCCGGTCCGCAGGGTCTGGGTCGGGTCGTGGACAAAATCTGGGAAATTTCAAGTCCGACCCGGTCCGCCACTCACGGACTCGGGCCCGACCCGCCCCGCTATTTCCCCAAGCCCGCCCCATGCCCAGGTCTAAGTAGTAGTATTGGTTGTTGTCTTGTTGACTCATTCACTTCATCACACTCCTATACTTAGGGTAATGGGCTATACAAAAGAATTGTTGATCCAATCTTAATATTTGGATCTTAGGTAACTTCAAATTTTAATATCTATACTAATATATTAAAAAGGAGTTCGTAAAAAAGGAAGGACGCCACGTGGCGTTTTGGTGTCGTTTTTCCTTAGAGTATTTAACTCCATTTAATTCATGTACAATAAAAAATAGAAAATGCATTGTATAAGATTCGACCCCATGATCACAAGCATATATACTAAAGTTTTAACTACTAACCCAAGTGATAATTGATGTTATCTTTTCAAAGTAAAATATTAATAAATGAAAGATATAATTACCCGAGACGTAGGCCGGGCCTAAAAACTAGTTGTATGATAAAAAGTCGTGATTGGATGCATGCAGCGATTGAAATCACGACCAGTCGTGATTGTGGGGTCCACGACAGTGGGCGTGTGGAAGTTAATTTGTTTGGCTGAGTACGAGCCAAAACGCGTATAGCAGTGGGTCAAAGTTTATTGATTGTTGGCCACTTGTTGCATTTGTGTGGATGGAGAATATATCCATAGCAAATATTGCAACGTCTATATTTCAAAAACTACAAGCAAAAACAAAAATTACAAACGGCTCTTTTTCGAGTTCTACAAAAACAACTTTCATATTTATATGGTAAAGTAGTTAATTTTCTTACGAGTAGAAGATCACAGTCTTCTTAAGACAAACTTTAACAAGAGTAACAAGAGAGGAGTACCAAATAGTTAAACACCTCAAAGGAAACAATTACTAGATAGTTAAACATACTTTTCCTAATCTCCTCAAAAGAAAAAAGAAAAAAAAATTTGGTATATTAAACAAAGCTTTCATTCCTTAATTAATAGAGTTAAAAATATTACAATCCGATGATAATTGTTCAATACAGTAACTAGGGGGTAAGGAAAAAAAATGTTGAACATTACTCTTCTAACCATTTCCCTTCCACTCATCATTTTTTGGGTATAATAAATTTCGAGTTGTGCCGGCCTTGTTGAAGAATGTCACAGATAAAAGCATCAAGATCAAAAGCAGCTGAACCTCCATGTGTAGTTGCCTTTATGAAGGTATCTTTCAACTCTTTTGCTCTGCTAAGCATTTCTTTCCGCTCATCATTTTCAGGGTCCATGAATTTTCTCACAAGTTGTGTTATTTCTTGCTTTGTAACTAACACTTTATCCTTAAGATGATTATTTTTTGTAACCCTCCATCCGATCCTCAAATCATCCACTATCATCTTGCTATTGAGTAATTGATCCCAAAATATAGGACAAGTGAGCATTGGAACACCAGCATATATACCTTCCGAAGTAGAATTCCACCCACAATGCGTCCAAAATCCTCCAATAGAAGGATGACACAACACCTTTAATTGATCGCACCAAGGTACAAATAATCCGACTTCATTATTGACGCCATCATCGTTGAGCAATAATGTAGTATCACCACGCGTTACCCACAAGAACCGAACATTGCTATCCTTAATCCCTGCAATAATCTCCCGATTTTGATTATTTGAAGTTGAAAGAAAACTTCCTTGTGAAATGTATAACACTGAACCTTTTGGTTGAGAATCCAACCATTGGAAATAGTATGAGGAGCTATTATTATCTCCATTAGTAAGGTTGAAATATGGTATCATTGGACCAATGTGATAATGTTGAATTGGAAATTTTGCTTTTAGGCAATTGATAGCTTGCTCTTCAAATTCATAGATAGATGTGGTCAAAAGATATTGGGCATTGTTTAGAGAATAAGCTGCTTGAATCACTTGGTGTAGCACCTTTTTACCATAATCTCCTTGGAAGGATGTGGGTATATCCGCAACAGTTATTGGCAGAAGTCCCGGAATGTAATCCACAAGCTCATTTCCTCTTTCTAGATTATCAATAATTGCAATGTCAAATATCTAGTGTGAAACAATGCAATTGTAGTAGAAGTATAATATAGGACTTTTTTGCGAAAAAAAGAACTAGGAGTATTTTTATTTTTTTTTCAAAATCTACCTTTTTTTTCTAGGTGTCAATAGGGATCGGAACACCTATATTAGATCAAGCTCCGTCAAAGTAGTAATACTGTTATAATCTACCTTCTATTATCAAAAAGGTTGTTGAAAAGTACCAATGTTATTTTCCGCTATGTAATACTCCTAATCATTTAGTTTTCACATCTTTAAAACATACATTTGACTATTATTATCTTTAATTGTCTAATAATAATTCTATAAATTTGAAGATGTTAGATATAGCTACTTCCTCCGTTTCAAATTAGTTGTGACACTTTCACATTGCACGCATGCCAATGTAAAACTTTGAGGACATATATCTCTAATTTTGTATTTGTAAAAATTATAAAATATACTCCCTCTGTATTTTTTTATCTTTCTCACTTGGAATCTTGACACTATTCACAATTAGAGAGAATCTTTTAAATTCTTCTAAATATATAAGAACAAATATAGTCATGTGGGGTCTTGTTTGATTCGTCTCAATGAATATTTTATTAATATTTAATAATTATAATTATTACTAATATGTAATGAAAGATATTTAAGGTTGAATAAGTGCATTGGCAAACGTGCAAAGTCAAAGTAGGAAATATAAAAAAATACAGAGGGAGTACATATTATGACGAATCTAACAAGATCCCACATGACTATATTTTTATTCACGTATAAATCACAAACGATTGTCAAAGTGAAATTTGTGAGTAGTCAAAGTGTCACAATTAATTTGAAACGGAGGAAGTAGTAAAATTTTATGAAGTTTGATCAAACTAAAAATTGAAAATGTAAACTACTCACTCTAGTTTTTATTAGTTTACCCGTGTTTCTTTTTGGATGTCCCTTATTAGTTTACCCATTTATTTTGTTTCTAGTTTTGGAATGAGTCCACTAACCTTCCCAGACACACACATTCAACTTTAATATAAATAAATTAATCTTTTCTCTTTCTTTTTATGTCCCACAATAATATTTCTCCTAAAACTCTGTGCAAAAGAAACAGGTAAACTAACAAAGACCGGAGGGAGTACTACTTGATAGGTTAATTGGCAATATCAATATATCATTGAACCAAAAGAAAGGAAGAATAACGACACAACATACTGCATATACTGAATTTACCTGAGATATCAGCAGGGACATGGCCGTGTTGTACCAACAAATCAAAGTGAGTATAAAGAGTAAAAAAAGAAGCAGACACTGTCACAAATGATGCCAATGCTATATTCCTTTGATTTCCAACGTCAACAACCCAACTCATGAACACATCATAGATAATGGCCGATGGCGGCGGCGGCTGAAGTCGATCAAGGAGCTGCTCAAAGGGATCCTGAAGCCGGGTGAGGACGGCTTCGATGAAGCCCGTTAGATCAGCAGCTCGTTCAGTCTCAGAGGGGATCACCTGCGGAATCGCAGCGAACCGGAAGTTAGCTGGTGGATGCTTGAGCTCAGAGGTGAGGAAGCCGAGCCACTCTTCAGTAACCACAAAAGTAATGAAGATTTCATTAGATTTTGAGAGGATTAGTTTGCAGAGATTGAGCATGGGGTTTATGTGGCCTCTTCCAGGGTACGGGAGAGCCACCACGTGACACCGTTTCTTGCCCAATATTTCCATGTTTTGCTCTATTGGTAATGATCAATGAAGAGAGGAAGGGAGTAAGTGGCGATGGTATGGAAAAAGTGGCAGAGGAAGATCGAAGTTTTTTATGTGGATGCCGAAGAATGCATTTAATCAAACATAGAGTTATTACAATCCGAGATGGAGTATGTGTTCATACAAGGGAGGATGGGAAGGATGCCAAAGTAACAATTGACTTAAGAAAATAGGGGAAGAGAATTTATTAAAAAAAAATTGGTCTCAGTCTTGTATTGGGGGTTGGTGAGACTTGAGAGTGCTGGCCTATGGTTGCGGATCAATCATCGTGCATTTATCCATTATACAATTAACCTCATTCTATCGCAGTTGCGGACCTAGAGGGGTACATGGGGGTACAACTGTACCCCCAAATTCAAAAAATTTAAAAAAAAAAAAAAAAAAAAAAAAAAAAAGGCTGGAATCACGATTCACACACGCTGGAATCACGATTCACACACGCTGGAATCACGCACGCGATTCATTCTCTCCCTCTCAGGATTTCACGCTTCTCTCTCTCCTCTCTCCTCTCTCCTCTCCTCTCTCCTCTCTCTCACTCAACTGAACGCCAACGCACTGAACTACTCAAACCAGTGAGGAGCGCCGACCGCCGACCACAGCTCGACTTCGCGACCCAGACACGGACGCCCGACGGCACGGGACTTCGCGCCGCGGCGGAACCACCGAACCCAAGAACGGTATTACGGTAAGTCTTAGATTCGAACTTTTGTGTTTTAATTTCGTATTTTCCAACTTTTATAAGTTTATATATGTTAGATTCTTAGATTAATTGAATATTTAGATGTAAATTGTTGAATTTGGACATTGTTGATTAATTAGTTAGGGTTTGCTTATTGCATCGTTTTTGCTGCTTTTTTTTTTGCTCTTCAATTAGATCTGATTTTAGTTTATTTTTTTTATTTGATTGGTTTTATGTTAAAGTTTTGTTCTTTCATGAATTTTAGAGGTTTTCTGCTTAGTTCGATTATGTAATTGTTCTGTTTTTTTCTAAGATTTTGCTGTATTTTATCGCTAAAATTGCTAGTTATTTGTTGTGTTCATGGTTGTGATAATGTATAGTGTTCTATATTGTTAGATCTAATTATTAGAATATATTGAAGTTGTTTGTTTTTGATTAATTTCGTTTTCTATACGATAAACATAGATAACATAGTAACGAACCTACGAGAGGTAGCATATTAGATGACTAAGTCTAAACTTTATAATAGGAATTTTTTTGACTGGTCTAGTATCTTGGATATATTACTATGTTATCTCTGTTGTGTAACCTTTTTTGTACCTGAATTGCCGACTTTTTTCTATCATCTGTTATGGCGAAAACTACTCTTGCTCTAAATTGAAGTGATCATCTTGATTTTAGTTATCTATACTTATGTGTTGAACAATTTTTGTAAACTTTTTTCCACACCGGCTGCGTTTGTTGTTCGTCCGTACCCCCAGATTCAAATTCCTGGGTCCGCCACTGTTCTATCGGGATTAAGGATTTGATGTTATTGTTGCGAATTTGCTTCATCTTTATTCTTCCTGAAATCCTGACTCATAATACCTAATGCACTATGCACATCTTATCATGAATGTATAAGTAATAAGTAATAACGTTAGTTAGGTACTCCCTTTGTTTGGAAGTATCAAGCACGCAGTTGTAACAAAATTTATTGTGATCATAACTATCTCTTATTATATGACAAATAGAAATTATAAAAATTATATCAATAGATTTGTCTTAAAAAATGCTAATTAGTAATTACTCAGTAACAAAATAGATGTTACACTTTGACTTTTACGTTTGTCGATGCAGTACTTATAACCATTAATAACTTTAATTGTGTATTAGTAAAAATTATAAGAAGTTAATATTATGAAAACATACATTGAGACCAATCCAACAATATATCATATAGTATCGGTTGATTTTATCTAAAACTAAAAAAATACATGGTCAAATGTAGTAGGTAAATAGTGCAATTTGCAAAGTGTAACATCTATTTTGTTACGGAAGAAATATAATAATACTTCCTCCGTCCCATAATAATATAATGTAGTGCTTACTTCTTTTTTATGGGAAATTAATGAGAATGAATGGAGTAGTAGGATTCTTTAGCAAAAATATTTATTGAAATACATTTTTGATACTTGTGTCATGGAAGGATGAAACTAGATATGACAACGGGTCGGATTTGGACCGGGTCCTCATAGACCCAAATCTATATCCGTTTTCATAGGCTGGATCTGGATCCACCTTGGACCCGACGGGTCTGGAAAAATAAGGGCCAGATCCATATACTGCGGTGCCTACGGATCTGGGTCCAAAACGAATTCGTTCATAATTTATTAATTTTTTCCTACCTTTTCATATATATTTAATTTAGCACCTAAATTCAGCAATTTTACTACAAATTGGCAACTTAGTTCAACAATTCTGTCACAAGGCAAATCAACAAATTATACATGGACTCAAGTTTGAGTTAAAAGAGCACCAAATAGATTTACCACGCAAAGTGTTTTCTAATTTGCATTTTTCTAAAAAGACCTAAAAAGAAAGAAAAAAAATACTTCCTCTGTTTCTTTTTACTTGCAACGGTTTGACTTTTACACTATTCACCAACTCTACTTAGTTTATCTTTGGTGATTTATAGTTAAGGAAAGACATATTCATGTAGGATCTTGTTAGATTCGTCTCAATGTATATTTTCCGAATATCTAATTTTCATACATTTTAATTATCAGTAATTAAATATATTAATGGTTGAAATTATGCATTGACAAGCATGAAAGTCAAACGATTGCAAGTAAAAAGAAATAGAGGAAGTATAAACTAATTAGAAACCGATCTGGTGAAGAAAAGGCGAAGAACCAACGACCCACGTAAATAGAAAAGAGAAGGCGAAGATCTGGTGATGATGGTGGCCGGTGTCGGGGTGGTAAAATACTAAAGAAGTTGATGGTGGTGCGCGTGAAGAGCTGGTGGTGCCGCGTTAAGTTGTTGAAAGAGGGAGATGGTGGCGAGTGACGTCGTGTATATAGAGAAGGAGCGAGTGATGTCGGTGTTGGTGACTGGCGTCGGGAACCGTGTACAGGGAGCATAACACCAGCGTGGCGCAGTATCAACACAACAATTGCAGCAACCGTCGGCAAATAAGAGATAGACAGTGCAGCAGATGAGAGAGGAAGTGCGTCAGTGAGAAGGAAGCAAGGGAGCTCGTGGCTGTAGCGCGGCGAATGACCAACCGTGGTGGCCAAAATTTTATGCGGAGGGGAGAAGGTCACTATGAGAAAGAGAATAGGAAGTTAGGATTTTTTTAGTGTTTAATTTTGGGCGCTCAATTGTAGGCTTGCCAGACCCAGCCCACTGCCCAATTAACTTATGAATATAAACAGATCTACGGGTCCGAGTGTGAGCCTTGGATCAGATCCCGGCCCAGATCCGCATTCTGACCCAGGATCCATATCCGACCTGGGCCCGACGGGTCTGAAATTCTTGGATCATGACCCTGAAAAATGGATTCGGGTGATTCGAGCCGGGACCAAGATTCATTGCCATCTCTAGATGGAACTACTTCTGTATTTTCTTTTTCCTTCAAAAAAATCAAATAAACTCGCAAAAACTTGTATTTAAAAGGTTGTTTTGACAAATTTTCCAATAAACAATAAATGTTCTTTGGAATGGTGTAAAACAATATATAGGGGCACACATTTTGAAAGAAAGATAGGGGCATTTTGGAAAGTTTGTGTAAAAATTGAGGATAATTAGTCAAAACAAACTGATAAAAAATAAAATAGGCATAACAATTTGAGACATCCAATCACGAATGTAAGCGTTGTAAAGATGAAATATTATTTTCTTATAACTTTTATCAATATGAATTGAAAGAGTAATTAATTGTCAAAGTGTGATCTCAAAGTATTTTGAAGTAGATGGAGTATAAAAAGATATGATTTTTTTTTGGCCCCCTTTCGGGAACCCGTGGTAAGAACAATCTCCTCTGAGCTGCCCTCGCACAGGGTCACTCACCCAAAGGCCCACCCAACTCCCCCTCCCCCCAAACAATATTGAAATTATGCTTCCACCAAGATTTGAACCTTGGTCTCCCATGTGGGAGATAGGAAGCCATACCATTGGACCCAAGGGTCCTTGGTAAAAAGAGATGATTTTTTTTGGGCTCCCTTTCGGGAACCCGTGGTAAGATGAATTTCCTCTGAGTTGCCCTCGCACATGACCACTCACCCAAAGGCCCAACAAGCTCCAAACCCCCCTCCCTCCACTAGTACAGAATCGACGATTTGCGTCGGATGCGAGGCGCCTATTTGCGTCGGACATGGGTCCGACGACACAGGCCTCAACGCAGATCAGGATACAGGATCTGCGTCGGACAACGACGTGACGCAATAGATAACCTATCTGCGTCGGACCCAGCGTACCATGCGACGCAGATGACTCAAGAATCATCTGCGTCGCATGAAGAGTAAGGTGCGACGCACATACCACACCAACTAGCACCTATATATGGAACATTTGCGTCGCATGAAGAATAAAGTGCGACGCATATACCACACCAACTAGCATCTATGGCACATCTGCGTCGCATATAGAGTAAAGTGCGACGCAAATGATCCTTTTTTAAAAAAAAAATTAAATTTATGAAATATATCAACCACAACCAAACGAAAACATAAAAAGAAATTGAAAGAGAAAAAAACGACAAATAAACAACAAAGCAAGAATCTGTAGAAATATAATACAACAATTCATATATAATACAAAGAATTCATGAACATATATAATGCAACAAATTCGTGAAAACTAATATAATACAAAAATTCGTATACAACCTAACCCACTCATTTTCAGATTCAAGATTGATCTTCAAATTTGAGAAATTTCCAGATTTTGGAGCTGTTCTCTTCAATTCTCGTTCTTATAATTCGAACGAAAAATTGCACCACATAGACGAAACACACAGACCAAAAAAGAGAAGATTTCTGTAGAAATTACACAGATCTAGCAAAATTAAAACACAAATGATAAATTGAGATACAGACGAAAAAAACGAAAAAGGAAAAGAGAAAATTACCAGATCTGGAGAAATTAAAAATTCCTCCATTTTTTCCTCCAAGTTTCAGCAGAATGTAGAGAGAGAAAGTTGTTTCATCGCAGGTGGTTTTGGTTCGTTTTTGTTGCAGAGAGATAACTAGGAGAGAGAAAAACGACCTACTTCATCAACCATGTTCTTCTCTTTGTTTCGTCGCGGAAATCGAGAAAAAAATTGAAATTATTTTGAAGATTTTCGTCGGTTTTTCACTGATTTGTTGAAGATAAGCTTTGGATTTTCTCATAATTTCCACCGCTTCGTTTTTCAACTGTGTTCTTCAGCTTATCTACGTCAAACTCGTCGGATCTGGACAAAATTTTCGCCGGAAGAAGGTGGGAAAATGAAACCCTCGTGGAACAACGAAAATGAAGGAATTTAGGGGAATTTTTGGAACATAAATGATGAAATGAGAGAGTAAGAAGGAAGAGAGAGATAATGAAGTGGGGAGTTGGGTGGGACTTGGGGGAGAGGCGGGAATATGTTAGGGTTTGGGGAAATAAGTAGCAGGGCGGAGAGATTAATGAAGTGGGGACTGGGAACCATCTGCGTCAGATGGGCCTAGGGGTCCGACGCAGATGCGTGTATCCATAAATTAGCTGATGCGAGGTTAAGTCAAGGATATGCGTCGGATGGGCCTCGGGTCCGACACACATTCTTGTATCCGATGCTTGTGCGTCGCATGGCCTGAGAGTCCGACGCATATGTGCGGATCAAAAACCAAATGCTTGCCACATGTGCGTCGGACCTGAGGCCCATCCGATGCAAATTGGTAATTTGCGTCAGTTCTTCCAGGGTGCGACGCAAATTGACAATTTTGTACTAGTACTCCAACCCCCAACAATATTGACATTGCTTCCACCAAGATTGGAACCTTGGTCTCCCATGTGGGAGATAAGAAGCCATATTATTGGACCCAAGGGTCTTTGGTAGTAAAAAGAGATGATTATATGTTTGAAAAATTGTGAGTATACTGTATACATGTTAAACGAATTAAATATGATCACAAATATCCTATTTTCACTTATATACAAGTGATTATTTATTGTTGAAAGTTCGACTTTTTTATCCAAGTTTTCTTTATAGGAAAGTTTTCTTTATAGGAAGAATATAAAGGTAAGTAGAAAATTTCATTTTTTGTTGTAGAGTTGTAGGTTGCCTTTGTAATAACTTCGTGAAAGGATGCTTGACTAGTTGGTACTTGGTTGGTAGCCGCCCCCTCTCTCTTTTTCTCTCTCTCAAACCCTAGCCTCCTTTATCCCTTCTTCATCAATTAGGGGCTACCATGGATGATTTCATCCATGGTAAGCCCCTTTTCCCCTTTTATTTTCAGTTTTTAGTTTATTTTCTTGTTTTGTTTAATAAATTAGTCTCTCTTTATGAGATTTTCTCAAATCCTGTTATGGGGTCTTTAATTTCTGTTTTGGAAATCTCCTTCTCCCCTATGGGAGTTGTGAGTATGGTTCTTTTGTTTTTAGGTATGAGAAATTATTCTCATTGGTTGAATTTCGAGACTAAACATGAAGGTATTGGAATCTCGGATGCGGTCAACCTGACTCGATCAAGAATGTTCTTCCCAAACTATATCAGAATAATTGACTTCCTCATCAATAGCTGCTTGATTCAGCAAATACAAGGGGACTGCGCTGTATTGCTCGATCTGGTTCATTGTAGTTTCTTCGAAGACGAATTTGATTTAGTCTTGTTTAATTGTATCTTGTTTTTCTTTAAAACCTATTGTAGATGTCGTTTGGCCTTCAATTAATGAAATTTCTCTTTCAAAAAAAAAAAAGTTGGTACTTGGTTGGTTGACTGTCAACTCTTCTTGAAAGTAATTGCAACTAGCCAACTAGAGACGGCAAATTATCTATGTTGCGATAGATAGTGATTTAGGCTAAACTCTGCAACCACTTAGATGGATTGTTGGGCTCGATGATCTCAGGCCGACGCTCTTGGATTGGGAGTCTCCTATCGAATCCAATTAATTGGACTGTATCCCAAGTTGATGGTCCTTTGGGCACCCAATTTTTTTGGTTAGATGAATAAACATTTTGGTTGCACTCGTACAAGGCCCGACTCAAAGACTCAAACACTTAGAAGGAAGAGGAATGGTAAGGGAAAGTCACTTTCAAGTGCCCCTAACTTGGTGGGATTCCAACCCCTGACCTTGAGGTCATGAGGTGAAATCTCCACCAAGTGAACCAAAGCCAAGCTTGGTCATTTGGGCACCCAAATATTACAGTGTCCAAGTTATAAAACAGGATAGTAGGTTCTACAGGTAAGCCAAAAATTTGGAGCATTACATGCCCACATTTCAAGAACAGTTGCCATATTTGCCTAGTTTTCTCATAATTAGGATGAAGCATGATTTTGCAAAAATACTTTATAATAATTGTCACATTTCTTCTCCATTGCAATTTAAGGGTACATTAAAAAAGTCAACCATGACCCATAATTATTGGAAAAATGAGATATTTTATTTCACACATCCTAATCATGTTTTTATTTTTATTTTTCATATATGTAATCTTTTTGAGAGACAACAAAAGTTAAAATAGGAACAATTTGAAACACTTTTGAGTATAGATGACTAATAATTTCAAACACAGGGTGCACATGGCAGTCTTAGTCATTGCTTAGTTTTACTGCACATTATGCTAAAAGATTACTTTTAATACAAGTAGAGGATGATACTCTTCAAAGTAGATTTAGGAATAGAAACGGGCATAGATGATTAAAAATTACTAATGTTTTGGCAAAATGTCGTTGATGAAAGTACCAAGGCCAGAAGAAGCTGAACCTCCATCTTCAATTGCCTTTAAAAACGTATCTCGTAACTCTTTTGCTCGTCTAACCATTTCCTTTCGCTCACCATTTTCCGGGTCCATAAATTTTTTCACAAGCTTTGCTATATTATCTTCCCTTGTGACTAACTCTCCGGTATCATTCTTTATCACTCTCCACCCGATCTTTAAATCATTCACAATCAGTTTACTATTGAGCATTTGATCCCAAAATATCGGACAAGTGAGCATCGGAACACCAGCATATATACCTTCCGAAGTAGAATTCCACCCACAATGCGTCCAAAATCCTCCTATAGAAGGGTGACACAACACCTTCAATTGATCGCACCAAGGTACTAATAACCCGACTTGTTCACTAATAACACCATCTTTGAACCTCGAATTATCACCACGTGTTACCCACAAGAACCGGACATTACTATCCTTAATCCCGGCTATGATCTCCTGGATTTGATCATTTGAAGTTGAAAGAAAACTTCCTTGTGAAATGTACAACACTGAACCTTTTGGTTGAGAATCCAACCATTGGAAATAGTATTGGTTATTATTAGCAAAATCTAAGTATGGTATCATTGGACCAATGTGATAAAATGGAATTGGAAATTTTGTTATTAGGCAATTGATAACCTGCTCTTCAAATTCATAGATAGTTGTTGACAAAATGTATTGAGCATTGTTTAGAGTAGAAATTGCTTCGAGAAATCGAGGTAATGTCTTTCGGCCATCTCCATGGAAAAATGTCGGAAAATCTGCAATTGTTGTAGAAGGAAGTCCCGGAATGTAGTCCACAACCTCTTTTCCTCTTTCTAGCGAACAAATAGTTAAGTTAGAATTCTATGTATAAAGTTATATGCAATATTGTAATTTGAGCTCTTTTGTTCATGTACCTTGTAAGATTTAAACTGAATTGTCTAGTTTAATTAGAGAAGCGTCACTGCTGACCTATACTTGCTCCAACCAAATAAATAGGTGAGTGATCCTCTATGTATTAGTACTTGATTAACATATGGTTAACTTTAACCTAATCTTTGTAACTTGAATTGTTTTCAACATACACTTTTTTTTTTTTGGTGCGAATGAGCCACAAGCGAGGATGAGAATCGATCCTGGGATCACCCAGGAGGAGGAAGCTCTAACCAACATACATTGATCCTTATGATATAAAGCAATAAAAAGGTTACGACCTAAGACCCATTATAATCCGAAACATTTTAGCCTTTATTTGAACCTTTATTTTTTATCCCAATTCAACCTCATCTAATTTTATTGATCCTTGTGATCCCTGAGTGGATTGAAAATAAGTGAAAATAGGGTGAGATGATAACTTAGACTTCTAGGCTCTAGCAATTTCTTGAGCTGAATACATTGGACCACATAGCAGAGTGATGGACTGGTAGTATACTAACCTACTAATCTTTACTGCTATTTATCACTTAGAAAGTTGAAAGTGTATATGGGCCCCGTATGATGTTGAGACACATTTAATGTACGAGTAGGATGTTATGAGACCAATATGAAACTAACTTCACCCATGTAATTAAATGCTTTTACTAGTATAGAAATTTCAACCAACACCGTTGAAGACCACCAAGTTAAGCTCAGCCTAGTAGTATAAATTATGCCTTTTAATTTTAAAATTGGGGTTCAATTTTTATTAGGAGGACTTTAAGGGTAGGAATTTCCCTTACTCTCTCCCCTTACTCTCAAAGTGTCTAACCCGTTAACCTGGACCGAGTTGACATGTGCAAACTTTCGGTCCCGTAGGGCAATTCATTTTACCAATCCAAAAAAAACCACCATTGAAGACCATATGCATTATTGTTTAGACTAGAAAATATCCTTATGAGTTATGATCATTCTATATCTTATTAACGCAACCAATTATCCATCAACTAATAAATAATTTCTGAGTTGTTTTATTTACTGAAATTTTCTTTAACCTATATGTTCAAGGTTATAAAACTGTCACAAATAGCAAAAAAAATTAGTTGAATACAAAAACATATTAAGATTTCGGAAAATTTGCCAAAAAAAACCTTTTAAAAGTTCAATTTTGCGAAAAAAAAACTTTTTAAAACATTCTTTGCAAAGAACAACCACAAACTTAATTTTTCTTGCAAGATGAAACTTATTCCCCTTTCCCGATGTGGTTTTTGAGATGCATAGGGGTGGTGCTGCAGTTAATGGAATTAGGGGGTTAAAGGAAGATAGAAAGGTCAACTCCGGAATTGAGAAAAACCACGCCGAAAAATGAGAATAGATTTCATCTTGCAAGAAAAATTAAGTTTGTGGTTTTTTTTTTCAAATATTTTTTCGCAAAATTGAACTTTAAAAAGTTTTTTTTTAGCAAATTTTCCAAAGATTTTAGCATCTAAGTTTGTTATTGTCCAAGAAAGTAGAGTTGCAAAATGTGTGGATCGGAGTAGTAAAAAAATTTACCTGAGACATCAAGAGGAAAATGACCATGACGAACCAACAAATCAAAGTGAGTGATTATAGTAAGAAATGCAGCTGAGAAAGTTACAAGCGCTGCCACCGGAATATTCCTTTGATTCCCAACTCCGACAACCCAACTCAACACCATGTCGTAGATAATGATTGTTGGCGGCGGCTCAAGCTGGTCAAGAAGCCGCTCAAAGGGGTGTTGGAGCTTGGTGAGGACGGCTTCTATGAAGCCAGGAAAATCAGCACCTCGTCCAATTTCGGAAGGGATGAGCTGAGGAAGTGCAGCAAAGCGAAAGTTAGCCGGTAATGGATGTTGGAGCTCCGAGCTGAGGAAGCCGAGCCACTCTTCAGTTACGATGAAAGTGACGAATATGTCAGTGGTTTTTGAAAGGATAAGCTTACATAGGTTAAGCATGGGATTTACGTGGCCTCGGCCCGGGTACGGTATCGCCACCACATGACGGTTGTTGGTGGTGGTGGAGGTTTTCATGTTTTGGTTGTTCATTGGTTAGGCAATGCAAGAGAGAAATATAGAGAGTGGTGGCTCACTGGCTGTTGGCCTGTTGCTGCCTTACTGGTGATAGAATGAAGTATGTGTATATTTGTAGTTATAACAATTGGTTATAGAGTTGAGAACTTTTGAACTACTTCCTCCGTTTCTTAATAAGTGCAACATAAAGAAAGTGGGGGAATACCAAGGAATGTAGAGAGAGAAAGTTGGGACCACAATAAAGTAGAGTAATTCAAGTGATCAAACAAAAAAGTTGTGGTCCCCTCTTGCTTTTTGGTGGCATATTTGTAATAATATTGAACTTTTTTTACCATTTTGAGTTTAGTTGCACTTATTGTGACTATTCCAAATAAGGAAAGTATTGCACTTATTAAGAAAGGGGGTAGTATATATTTGGCCATTGGCCACTGGCCAACCCTAGTTGGTACTAGTTGTTGAACTATGCCTTGAATTAATTATCTGGCGCTAGGATTAACCTAACACGGGGGTCTCGCGTCCCCGAACTTTTCGGTATATGTTGTTTAGTATATCGAGTCTGTTTTAGTTTCGGGTTTAGGCTCATCTATTTAGGTTAATTAGTAGGGTACTATATAAACCCTATTATTAACATTTGCCTCCGTATTATGAAATCTGTACTCTCTCCTAAATCTCATAAAAGATGTTTCTCCTCTACTTGTGGACTTAGCTAACACATTGTTAGTGAACCACGTTAAATTCTTGTGTCGATTGTTCATTATTATTTGTTTTGTTAATTGCATCTGTCACAACACTAGTAGTGTTAATTATTTTTTCTTAACAGTTAGTTATTTTATACGCGTGTTTAAAAGAATCCTATATAAAGTTGTCAAAAAAAAAAATACTTCAGCAAAAAAAATCAGAGACATTTTAACACATTTATTTAGTGATGAACTGATGGTAGGCCACTTAGAGCATTGTCAATGGTTGGACTCTTTTTGGGGGTCATCAATTATTTAATTACTTTCTCTCTCCTTCCTATCATATATGCCCAACTTACTTAAAATACCATATTTTTTTAATCCCAATGGTTAGACTTATTTTGAGAGTCATCAAATTATCTCTCTTATTTTCTCTCTCCTTATATCCCATCTCAATACCCAATGGCATCATGCCACATGTCCTTTCCTATTTCCTAAATCTGCCAACACTCTTCCTCCTCCCCAAATTGTCAACTTTTGTTTTTTTGCAAAACCTCCATAAATGGTCTATGAGGAAGAACCGTTTATGGTTCTCTTTCCTCTCTTTTCTTCTCTTTCTTCTTTTTTTCATTAATATTTTCAGATTCTCTCTCCTCATAAACCTCTTGGGGTTCAACCATTGGCAATGCTTACTACAAGAATTAGTACCAATATCCATCAGATCATAAGAAAGCCTCTCCTTGTTACCCAAATCCCAATGCACATCTAGCACACCAGTCACCAAGTTATAGTGGGAGACAAAGAAATTACAATGACGGAATGACCTACAATGACCCAGCAAACAATTATGATTCTGCCAAAAAGCAAACAATTCTGATTCAACTATTTAAATACAATCCCACCTTAACTACAATAACTAGAATATTATTTGACCACTACTAGTCTACTACCAGTAACACTTTTACGGCCCGTTTGGTAGTTGGTTATAAATGGTAGTAATGGGAATGAATTTGTGTGTAAATTTGTGAAAAATATCATTGTCCATTCCCATGGTAATGCTAATTTATCCTAAAGTGTCTACTTTTCTTCTAGAATTTTCATTCCCATCCAATACCACCTTGTAGGTGGTAATGAGTGGTAATGAAAATTGCTTCCCCTGGAGACAAAAACACAAGTTTAGGAGTGAGATTGCTTGCCCTAGAAAAAAATGCATCCCCATGGAGATTTTAAGGGTGCTTCCCTAATAACATTACACTTAAATTTCATTCCCATTACCGCAATTTATTAACGACTACCAAACGGGCCGTTAAGGGCATGTTCTCTTCGGAATAAAACAACTGAACTGAACTGAACTGAATTAAATTATAACTAATTAATAGTAATGATAATAATTTAGGAACTCAACTGAACTGAATTGAATTAAACTGAATTGAACCGAACTGAAGAATACTAAGAGCTGTTAAATGTTAATCACATGCTCCTAAAACTATCACTACTTGAATAAGATAGCTAACAGCCCCCTTGATTCAAGCTGCAGATGCCTAACTCAAACCCGAAGAATACATGCTTTGCTCGACATGATGACTTTGTAAATATTATATGCTCTCTAGTCATTAGTTCCACAAAAATTCAGACTTGGCGGAGAGAGACAAGAGGGAAAAGGGTTATGGAGGAAGGGTTAATTAGTTAGGATTATTGGGTTAATTAGATTTAATTAGGTTTTAGGGGTTAATTAGGGGCTAATAACTAACGGAAGTCTTATCATGTTAGTTACTACTTACTCCGACATGGTTCTGATATTTGTGTAAAAGTCGGAGGTATTTGGTTATTAGACAATTGATAACCCATCAGGTATCATTGGACCAATGTGATGAAATCGAATTGGAATTTTTGTTATTAGACAATTGATAACTTACTCTTCAAGTTCATAGATATATAAAAAGTCGACAAAAGGTATTGAGCATTGTTTAAAGTAGAAACTGCTTCGAGCAATCGAGGTAATGTCTTTCTACCATCTCCATGGAAAAGTGTTGGCAAATCTGCAATTGTTGTTGAAGGAAATCCCGGAATGTAGTTCACAGCCTCGTTTCCTCTTTCTAGCTCACAAATAGTTAAGTTAGAACTCTATGTATAAAGTTATATGAAATATTGTAATTTTGAGCTCTTTGTTAATGTAACTTGTAAGGATTAAATTGAATTGCCTACTTTGAGTAGTTTAATTAGATAAGCATCTCCTCGACCTATACTTAATCCAATTAATAAACAGGTCAGTGATTTTCTATGTTAGTATTTGGTTTACATATGTATAACTTTAACCTATTCTATGTAACATGAATTGTTTTCAACATACATGTTTTTTCCAATTACGTTAGGATTTGTTCTCTTACCCAAATTTCACTTATGGACTTATCTTCTCTTTAAAAAAAAAAAAATTACTTATGCGAACTTATAAACTTATTTATTTATCCTTCTGAGCCCTTAGTTGATTAAAATAAGTGAAAGTAGGGTGAGAAGACAACTGTAGACTTCTTGGCTCTAGGAATTTTTTGAGCTAAATACATTGGACCACATAGTAGAGTGATGGACTGATGGTCCACTAACCTACTCATCTTTACTCCTATTTATCACTTAGAAAGTTGAATGTATATATGGGCCACGTATGATATTGGGCCACATTTAATGTTTAGTAAGTTGTTATCGGACCAATATGAAATGAACTTAACCCATGTAATTAAACGTTTTACAAACTTTTTTTTGGTGCTAGAGAGCCAATAGGCCGGGTGATGAGAATCGATCCCAAGATCTACTGGATTCGGGAGGAAAACTCTAACCAACTAAGTTATCCCTTACTTTCAAACGCTTTACAAATGATTAGTCTTATACTAAAGAAATCTGAAATTTCAACCAAAACCATTGAAGGAGAACCCGATAATTTTGTGTAGGACCATAAGCATCGCTGCATCGGATAGACTAGCAAAATATCTATTAGGAAATACTCCTAAATCTATCCTATATGAGTAATATGACCGTTCTATATCTTATGGGCGCCACCGATAAATAACTTGTGATAGGCACACACACCAGTAACCGAGTACCTAAAGAATACTACTTGAGTAATTAATATGGGGTATTGAAGATTGTACACCATGATAACTTGATAAACCAAACTAATAGTATATGATTGTCATACAAACAAATAAGAAGAAACTAATTTTATTCTCAACACTTTCAGGAAAAGAAATCATTTCAGTTAAAATTACCAATAGTTCTCATACAATGAAAGAGCATATCAAGAAATGCATTCAATAAAAGCATCAATATTGGAAGCAGCTGAACCTCCATTAGAAATTGCTCTTCTGAAGGTATCTTTCAAGTTTTTTGCTCTTTCAACCATCTCTTTCCTCTCATCATCGTCCGAGTCCATGAATTTCTTCACAACCTTAGCTATTTCTTCTCTAGTAACTATTTTTTCCTTCCTATTACCATTGTTTATCACCCTCCATCCAATCTTCAAATCATTCACTACCAGCTTACTATTCGGCATTTGATCCCAAAATATAGGACAAGTTAACATAGGAACACCAGCGTAGATGCTCTCTGAAGTAGAATTCCACCCACAATGAGTCCAAAATCCGCCAACAGAGGAATGACATAACACTTTCAATTGATCGCACCAAGATATTAAGCGTCCCATTTCACCAACACCATCTTTGAACCTTGATGTATCACCTCGTGTTACCCATAAAAATCGAACACCACTCTCCTTTATCCCCGCGATAATCTCCTCCATTTGAGTAATTGAGATTGAAAGAAAACTTCCTTGTGAAATGTACAAAACCGAACCCTTTGGTTGTGAATCCAACCATTGCAAGTAGCTTTGATCGCTACCAGAATTTTTTGTACTTGTACATGATATGCCATTGGATTCGTCGTTGAAGTATGGTATCATAGGGCCAATGTGATATATCGGAATGTCTAGTTTTTCTTTTACACAGTTGATCACTTGCTCTTCAAATTCATAGATGGAAGTAAATAAAAGATACGTCGTGTTTTTCAGAAGTGAGAAAGTGTGCAAGACTTGAAGAAACATACTTTTACCATCTCCACTGAAAAATGTTGTTAGGTCTGCAATGGTTGTCGAAGGAAGTCCCGGAATATAGTCCACAATCTCATTTCCTCTTTCTACAAGAATAAAGAATCAATGTTACATATATATTATGCCCCCATTTTCAGATAAAAAATAAAGTGCATACTGAACATTTTTTTCTAATGAGTTTCCTATAATGTACAAATTACAATTGTACATGTTATATAATGCGTAATTTCTATATTATGTCCATACACTCAGCCCAGAGGAAATTCTTCCTACCACGGGATTTCCAAAAAGGGATCCAAAAGAAAATTCAAAAAAAAAAAAAAGTGTCCCGTAATGTACAGTCTATTCCTCTCCTCTTCACCTTCAAAAATAAAATTGTTCCTTTCCTTCTTTTGTTAAACCAAACACGTACTACTGGTATTTGGGACCTTTAGCATTTCAGGTCTTTCCCTTAATTCCTTCATATTTCGCCTCTTCCAACCATACAACCCCTTAGATAAAATCATCTCAAACTACATAATTAGAAGACATTAAAACAACTACCTAAATAAAAAAGTCAACCTTAGACTTTGTTTTTCTAACTGTTTTAATTTTATAAAAATTTATTGAACTTGTGAATAATAATTTGGGTAGCTCTTATATCAACTCGTTGAAACTTCTAGGATGCCTTATTGTTCTCTTTATGTACCTAAGATTTGAAAGTTGAAACTAGCACTATTTTAATAAAAATGGAGAAAATATCACATTAAGGCTCCGTTTGTTTTAGAGGAAAACGTTTTCCCGCAAAATAATTTTCCTATTTTTTGTTTTTTGGTTGAATGACGATTTAAAAAGGAAAACTAAGGCAAAAACCCCCCACTTTCTCTATGTATCATGTATAAAAAAAACAGAGGAAGTATATTAATAAGGAAACTAACTATTTAGCATAATTATAGGGAAGATATTCTATTTTAGTTAATCAATTTGTTTAATAGATAAGGCTTAACCTTTGCTCTAGGTGCCGTGCATATGTTAGAAAAACCCTTACGGCCCGTTTGGTAGTTGGTTATA
This sequence comes from Beta corolliflora, assembly GCA_947648045.1. Taxonomy (NCBI): domain Eukaryota; kingdom Viridiplantae; phylum Streptophyta; class Magnoliopsida; order Caryophyllales; family Amaranthaceae; genus Beta; species Beta corolliflora. The sequence continues at coordinate 52,055 of CANSZD010001700.1, forward strand.
AATGGTGGTAATGGGAATGAATTTGTGTGTAAATTTGTGAAGAATATCATTGTCCATTCCCATGGTAATGCTAATTTATTCTAAAGTGTCTACTTTTCTTCTAGAATTTTCATTCCCATCCAATACCACCTTGTAGGTGGTAATGAGTGGTAATGAAAATTGTTTCCCCTTGGAGACAAAAACACAAGTTTAGGGGTGAGATTGCTTTCCATGTAGAGAAAAAATGCATCCCCATGGAGATTTTAAGGGTGCTTCCCTAATAACATTACACTTAAATTTCATTCCCATTACCGCAATTTATTAACGACTACCAAACGGGCCGTTAATATAATACTACTGGAAACAAAAACTAATTTACCGGAAATATCGAGAGGAAAATGACCGTGTTGAACCAGCATATCAAAGTGATAGAAAACAGTAAACACCGACGCCGACATCGGAAAAAGTGAAACCACCGGAATATTCCTCCGATTTCCGACATCAACCATCCAAGTACTAAGCCACGTGTCATAGATAATAGCTGTCGGCGGCGGCTCAAGCTGGTCAAGTAGCCGCTCAAAAGGGTCCTGAAGCTTGGTAAGGACGGCTTGTATGAAGCCGACCATATCAGCGGCTCGGCCAACCTCTGAAGGAACGACTTGAGGAAGCGCAACGTAGCGGATATTAGCCGGCGGCTTAGGGTCGGAGCTGAGGAAGCCGAGCCACTCTTCAGTGACTACAAAAGTGAAAAGAAAGTTATTATTAGATTTAGATAGGATAAGTTTGCATAGGTTGAGCATAGGGTTTATGTGGCCTCGTCCAGGATACGGCATAGCCACCACGTGGCGCTGCTTGGTGGCTGAGGTTGTGGTTTTTTGGGACATTGGGAAATGGCTTGTGTAGAGAGAGAGAGTGTTGGGGTTGAGCCGTTGAGGGATAGCTGGTTGGTGGCTTCATTGGCTTGTGTAGGTGTGGTTAGGGTCGGAATGGGTATGTGCGGGTCATTAATGGGTCGGGTCAATTGTGGGTCGCTTAAAAAGGATGATGGGTTGGGTTAGGATTAAAAATTATGATTCCAATTCAGAGTAAGGGTCTGTTCTTCCCAACTTATTTTCAGTTCAGTTCAGTTCAGTTCCTAAATGATAATCATTACTATTAATTAGTTATAATTTAATTCAGTTCAATTCAATTCAGTTCAGTTCAGTTGTTTTATAACGAAGGGAACAGGCCCTAGGTTGGTATAACTTTTAGTAAAGTACTATGATCAAATTTTATCCCTCTCCAATTCTCCGGTAAGGGTTTCGCTTTTCTTGATCGTTTAGGCCAAAGATAGTCTAATTGTTCTAAAATTAGTATACAATTTTCGACCTTTGTTCTTAGTTTTTAGGGTTATTTTCTTCTTGTAATCCTTGCTTTTGTCTTGTTTTTTTCAATCTATGGGAGTTTAACCTGTTTATGTGGGTTTATTATTCTCATCGTTCGTATGGTTTTTTTTTTTTTGTTTTTTCAGGTTGTATATATTTTGAATATAGTATGGATCATAGAGGGTTTGGGTTTTTACATCGATTCTTTGATAAGAACAATAATAATACAGAGATTGTAAATGGAAATATCAAATTTGAACCCTAATTAAAAACAAAAGAAAAATTTATCGTAAATGGCAAACATAATTTGATCAATTCTTTTTTAATTAAAAGATTGAAGCTCAAAAGTCTAATCGTTTTTTAACTCAAATTTTGAAAAATTAAAAATCAAGTATAATAAGATTCCAATAATTTCATAAATTGAATAAATCTTACTCCCTCTGCTTTTTTTTATTTGCTACATTTGGTGTGCACGGTTTTTAAAGCATTATTTAACTCTTAATATCTCTTATTTCGCTTAAGTAAAAATTATAAAAATTTGATATTATGAATCTACACGTCGAGACGAATCTAACAAGATCACACATGACTATATTTTTACTTATAAAATAATCAAAATAATCGATCAAAGTAGTGACTTCATTCTCAAGCCAATAAATGTAGCAAATAAAAAAAAGCGGAGGTAGTACATGTTATTTTGGACGTGGAAATAAATCTTACACTTTTTCCAACAACAACAATAGACTACATCAAAGAATACATCATGGTCCATGGACCCCAAATATCAGATGTATCGTTGTGGTTTCTTTAACATCCACATCAATAGGCTAATAATTTAGATCTGTTACAGACATAAGATCGCAGCAATATTCCCCTTAAAAACTTAAGCAAAACAAAATTATTTCATTATTGGTGGCTATAGATTTCTGACTCACCATGATGATCCCTCTCTCTAACACAATTAGCGAAACCTCGCACTAATCCACACACTCCACTCTCTTTGAGATTAGGGATTGCGATACAAAATATCCCTATATGTCCGGCTATATGTAGGAATCTCCATCAACTTTGATTCTTTTACAAATAGGAAACTAAATGTCAAAAACTCACATCATAATATCATATCTTTCTTAATTACACTAACAATTTAAAACTAAGACAAATTATTATTTCTAAATAACCTTATACACTTTGATGCGAATTCATGGAATCAAAAACTCTCAAAAATTGCAATATACATATCTAACTGGTACTTTACTCGAGTTTAGCCTTTGAGGAAGGAAAGCAAATAATCCATCAAAGAAAGGCGCATAATTTGGCTAAACAGTAGATTGTCTGATTACAAGAAGAAAAAAACTAATATGGACCCGGTGCATACTAACTTAGTGTGCACCTTATCCATCTCACGTGAGTTTTAATGATTACAACTTTCCGTTTTTGCCGCGTTCAGTCTTCCCCTATTTTTTTCTCTCCCGATAACTTCTCTCCTCCGATAACTTCACTCTCCGATAGTGTATTTTTGAAACAATATAGTGTATTTTGAAATGATATAAGTGTCTCTTTAAAATGATATAGTGTATTTTAAAATGATAGTGTTTCTTTGAGTTTTTTTAGCATGATAGTGTTGCATATTTATAGTGTATATTGACATAATATAGTGTATTTTGAAATGATATAGTGTATTTTAAAATGATAGTGTTTTCTTGAGTTTTTTTGGCATGATAGTGTTGCGTGTTATAGTCCATTTTGAAATGATATAGTGTACTTTAAAATGATATAGTGTATTTTAAAATGATAGTGTTTTGCTGAGTTTGTTGGCATGATAGTGTTGCATGTTATAGTGTATATTGACATGATATAGTGTATTTTGAAATGATATTGTGTATTTTAACATGATAGTGTTTTGCTGTGTTTTTTGACATGATAGAGTTGCATGATATAGTGTGTTTTGACATGATATAGTGTATTTTAAAATGTTATAGTGTAGTTTATTTGTATATTACACAAAATTATCATAATCGATCGTTATAGTATTTGACATGATAGTGTATTTTGACATGATATAGTGTATTTTAAAATGATATAGTGTATGTTTGTTCGGTAACATTGTTTTTGTTAAAATTTTAGGGCGAGAGAATATTATTAAGAGAGAGAGAAAATCGCGCGGATTTTGGAAAGTGGGAGTATTAGTTTGTAGTGGGGGCGCGTGTCTGGCGCAGTCACACTATTTTTAATGTGAACCGGGTCCACGCAAGACGGATTGTTACAAGAAATAACCACACACAAAATTCCTAACAACTTCAAAAAAAAATATAGCGAGGTGAAAAAATTGGAAATCAAATAAAGATGGTTCATCCACTTATTCTATTTATTCTCCCTCTACCATCTGTTCAAGCTTGCTTGAGTATGGTTAGCTAGGCAAATGTCTCAAAAAACGATGGATAGTCTAGCCAAGAACTGCTTAGGCAAGCTCTCTAGAGCTTCTTGCCTTCAATATTAGCATCTTCGCGTTTCTACTATGTATACTACTCCCTCTGTCCCTTTTAGTTTCCTCATTTTTCTTTCTTGGACATTCCTAACAGATTGTTTCATGCAAAAATGTTCATAAACACCAACCACTTTACTCTTACTCTCACTCTCACTTCATCCTTATATATTTTCATGAATTTTGTCACTTATAGTTCCATCCAGCTAAAAGATTAGAATAACCTCAATGAAGCAAAGCAAGGCACAAAGAGTAATCATACTTCCATTGTATTATTATAATTGTATTATACGAATTTTCAATGCACATCTGTACCTATTAATACCTCTAACTAATTATATTTTAGTAAAAATTATAAAAAGTTGATATTTTAAAAGTAAATATCGATACAAATTTAACAAGATTTCATATAGGTAAAAATTTTCTTACCTTTAAATCACAAAAAATGATTAAATGTGAGTATATAAATAGCATAAAAGTCTAAATAATGCAATAATAAATGCATTAGGCTTTAACCTAACACATTCATAAGCTAATAAAGTGGGAATATGAAAGAGATCGAAAGCAAGATTCCGCCAATAAAAGATAGATATACTTTGGTCAGAAAGTAGGGAGATGGAGGTCAAGACTCAAAAGGCTGAAAGAGTATGATTGAGACAGGCCCACAGTCCACACTCCAAAGCATAAAAATCTAATGGGGAAAATGGCCAAAAAGGAGCTGATATTTTGTAAAAGTGGAAATTGTACAAAAGCAAAGACATGTCAGCAAAAAGTTTTATAGTGCAACTGTAGGAAATATCTTTTTTGTGAAGATATTCACATTTTATCATAATTCTCATCTGAAATCCTCTTCACAAAACGGCCCTGCAAAGTAGTAAAGAGTAAAAATCAATACAAAAATATGCCAAAAAAATTGAGAAATGGAAGGAATATATTATGAAAAATGAATAATAATGATAATCAAAATTACCTTAAGACGAGGTCTTTTATCTGCATTAAGTTTGCGCACTTCATATCTTATCTTCTTAGAGAAAAGTCTACTTTGACGTTTTTCCTTATATCGAAGAACACTTGTTTCTCTTCTCGTTCTTTCTTCTTCTAAATTCGGAACCTCGCCCATCTATATTGTTCAAAATAAAATCAGTAATTTTGGATCTTTAACTTCTTTTTACAATTCTGAAGTTTGTGCTCAACATAATACGATAAGAAGATAGATCAATTTCCATCACGAGTCACGATAAATAGATATGTGATAGTGCATAAAATTATTCCAAAAAGCGATACACACTATTCGTTCAATTTTCCCATGAAAAATGAACAACTATAACGTTTGTTATTATTATATTATGTTAATATTAAAGAGATAAGGAAGAAAGTAATATTAGTGATATTAGGAAAATATACTTTGATTTCTACGAGATTTTCACAATCACAAAAATTTATATGGCGCAAAACTAAAACAATCTAAGTATGTAAAAACCAAGTCAACTTTTATATTTTGAGAGGTGATTTCTTACTATTTAAATATCTATATAGAAACTTTAGACGTCTTGTACTTTTAGCGTTTTATTATAAAGAATTACTTAAGTCTACTTCTTATACTGAGACAAATAACATGAAAAAAACATCATAAAAGAGAAGCAATTTGGGGAAGTGAGAAATATACTGACATAATGATTACTTGACATGGATAAAGAAGGATGATTATGAGCCCAAAGAGAACCTCTGTTGGACCAAGCTTCAAGTACTTCTTCATAATTCAAGTTGAGATTCAAGCTTGCTTTTGTCTCTTCCATAACATTTTCATCCCAAAATCCACAAAAACTCCCACAATCTTCTTCTTCTTTTTTCACATTACCATCAATAGCATTAATATTGAAACTTTGATCTCTAATTTCTTGATGATTTGGGAACAAAATATCTTCATTTTCCCAATTGGAAAAATCCCACCCAAAAATTTCATGCTCCCCATAAAAATTATTAGTATTATTCACCAAAATATGATGATGTTCTTTTTCTTCTTCAACTTTTGCTTCAAAATTATTGATACCCAAAAACCCTTTAATTTCCTCTAAAGTCCCAATTCCTTCAAAATTTTGTGGAACTAATTGTTGCTCTTCTTTCTTGGGACTCCTTAACAAAGATCTCTGCCTCATCTCTCTCTATCTTTTTTCAATTTAAGGGAAAGTGGCCTTAAAAATTTGGGAGTGATAGTATGATTTTCTATAAGCACCAAAAGTCCTTTAAAGTTTGGGAGGCTTAGGTGGCAGCTTATCTTCTATCTATCATACTGTGTTGTGATTGGTTGGCAGGTGACAACATGGATGAAGATGTCAGTGGGCCCACAACCCAAAAAGGACTCTTTGTGGGCCTCCATTTTAAGTCTTGTGTCTTTTCATCTCTGCAAAAAGTGATGGTAAATAAAATGTCAAAATCTAGTACTCAGAATGATAAGAGAAGCCCAGGCCCATCGGATGACACGAGTCATTGGGCTATTTGTTAGCTTGTCCTTGGAGACATGACCAAAACGCAAAATTTTAATGAGGGTTGTTCCTGTCTCTTTTTTACTTTCTTTGTGATGGGATCCAATCAATAAAGTGTGAGAAAAAGAAAAAGTCTAATAAATTTATTGGCAAAGCAATTTAAATAATTAGAACACAACCAAAAAAAATATGGATGTCAATCAGTTTAGTTAGTTGAAGATTTGATCTCGTCTACATTATTTGTCCTTGTGGCTTCCTCAACACCCAAAAAGAACCATTAAACCAAAAATAGTTGTCCCTTTAAAATAACAATATATAATACTTCACATCAATAGAGAGATAAATTACTATCATGTGAGAAAATGTTATCGTAAGGACACAAAAAAGCACATTAGTGTCATTTAATAATGATGAATGCAGTGCTAAAATAATTTTTCAAATAGCCCATTTTTTGTGAAGATAATGAAAAACTATAAAGTTAGTAACCTTTGAAAAACCAAGTGGTTTCTTTGTTATAAAAGATACCTTTTAAAACTGAAAATCCTAAATGATACCTCTTTGAATTATCATAGAAGATTTCAATGTATTGTATAGATTATAGAAGATAAAAATGTCATATATGTGTCTCTCATAAATCTTAATCTAAGTCCTTATCACTAAATTTTTTTAGATTAGATTGGAGATCAGATTGGAATAAATTTCCACATGATTCCACTTTAAAAAAAAACAAATAACTTTCTTATGTAAATGACTATACTCCATTGTTAAAGTAAAGATTTACATACATGAAACCACTCGATATAAAAAATGTAGAAATAACATATATACGAGTTTAACCATGAATCTAGTATAACATATCATTGTTTAGTTTTTTAAAAATAAAATTGATAAAGTCTTATAATTATATCTCATTTAAAAAGACTTACACAAGTAGTTAGATCCTCAACACTTTTAGGGAGTGCGTTCATTCATCATACACCGGGTGTATCGTATGCCTGTGATACCAAAAGCTATTTTTCTTTCATTCTTCGGTTGGAGGCTTTCACCTATTATGTGATTATCTTCCGTTTGAAGGTTTAGAATGGCTTGATAATCTCAATCTTCGTACACCTTGGGAGTGTATGATAAAAATTCTACACTTTTAGGTAATAACTAATAACAAGATATTTTTGTAAACTCTTACCACAATTCCTTTTTTTAGAAAATTAAACTATTGCTTTGCATCCCTAAATATTTGAGGGTTTATTTTTTGAAAATATCATGCAATTACTTATCGTATGCGTAGACGTTAATATTTCTTACTGCAGACAAAAAAATTACGAAAAGTAATAACGGGCGTCGCGCGGAATACTTCACTAATTACACATCTAATAATCAATTAGTTTGTCTTTCGTGACTAGATTTTTCAAACCAACAATAGTAAGCATACTAAAGCATATGATCAACAATTCATAATTGTCAAATTTTTGCATCTCAAATTCGCAACGAGGAAAGACGTACACTTCCACATGGGAGCATATGACATGAGGATGTCATTATAAAATTACTTATCTTTACTGGGTACCTTTCAAACTATTTAGTCGACTTCACCTCTTAATCTTATCTCATGAAATTTCGTCACTGTTTAATAAAGCATAAACTTTTCTTGCTGCAATAACATGAATTTTTTTTCACGTGTTTGATTAACTCGCCCAAATCGAAGTATCCAGCCCAAGAGTTGGAACATAGCGTACAATCAACATCATATTATTTCAACCGGGTAGAATATGATCTAAATTTAACTAGAAAAGAAATAATTAATGTTGACATTCTTTCTTTCTTTTTCTTTTTGATGAGAATAATGTTGACTTTCCTAGTTTATGATTAGTTGCAACATTTGCTTTAGAGATTTTATCTTACCAACTTTAATCACATTTTTTATCAATGTATATTTCATCTGCTTTATATATATATATATATATATATATATATATATAATCATAGATATTAATGATTAAAATTGTACATTAGAAAGCGTAAAACCTCATATGATGCAATAGGAAAAAAAAAGCATAGGAGAAGTATTACAGAACAAAAGAATATGAAGCCTCATGAAATGTTTACTACTATCTATTCTCTTAACTTCATTAATTATCAGAAATGTTTTAGATGTCATTTCTATATAATTACTTGTCACGTACAACAATTGTAATACTTTTTTTGTTAATCAAAGCATCATCATAAATTAAAGAGTTTTTTGTCAGAAACAACCTTTTAAAACCACTTTTTTGCGAAAAACAACATTTTAAAAGTTTTTTTGCAACTTACAACCTAAAACCAAAATTTTTTGCGAAATGAAAACTAAAACTAATTTTTTGCGAAATGAAACCTTTTTCGGATTCCGTCATTTGTCAGATTAAGTATTTGCATTTGACCATCCAACTTTCATTTCCCTCCATTTCTCTTCCTTTTCATTGATTCATTTCCCTCCCTTTCCCTCCATTTCTTAAAATTCTTTCTCTCTCCTCTCCTTTTCTCTCTTGAATGACAAACTTCCATGGTGATATTTTAAATGATGGTGGAGGTGGTGGTGGTGGTATTGGGATCAGTGGCGACTCACTGCCATTACCAATGTTTTCATCTATGCTGCTAAAGCTGGTAGCTCTTGGAGGGATTTTAGTCTTAGGGGGGTGGTGGTGTAGCAGGGGGTGGTGGAGGTGGAGGGGCTGAATTGGAAAAGGAATGGATTTTCTTTTTACTCTTTCCTTTTTTGGAGAAAATGTTATGGAACATGGAAGGTGGTGGTGGAGGAGGAGGAGGTGGTGGTGGAGGTGGTGGAGGAGAGGATGATGGAAATTCTGGTGTGGACTTTGAACGGTGAATTGATGTGTTTGGAGGTTGGTGTCCGTGGAGGTGGTGGAAGTGGCGGTGGTGGTATTTGAAATGGAACCGTACCTTTGATCTAGTTTCCCTTTGTGTTGGAGTGTGTCTCATATTTTCATGCTTCTTTTTATTCGAGGTTGATGGATGTGTTCGTTGGGTCGGTGGAGGTGGCGGCGGGGGTGAGGATGGTGGTGGGTTTGAGGAGAGAGAAAGAAGAAGAGAAGAGAAGAGGAGGAAGAAGGGAGAGAGAATGGGTATGGTTTAAGAAGAAGAGGAGAGAGAAAATTAAGGGTCAAGTGTTAAAGGAAATTAAAAAACTGACGGTGCCAAACGCAAATACTTAATCTGGTCAATGACGGAAATCAGAAAAGGTTTCATTTCGCAAAAAAATTAGTTTTAGGTTTCATTTCGCAAAAATTTTTTGTTTTAGGTTGTAAGTTGCAAAAAAACTTTTAAAATGTTGTTTTTCGCAAAAAAGTTGTTTTAAAAGGTTGTTTCTGACAAAAAACTCTAAATTAAAAGAGTTTGTTACAACCTTCAATATATTGAGTACTACAATAACTAGGGAATGTGGGGAAAACCCTAGATACATTACAAGCCATATTCGACATCCTACCGTTCTTAGCTATTACATCCTCAATATATTAATATTGTAATACTTGATGTGTACGTTAAAACCGCGGACATCACTTGAACTATTCACTAGTTACAAATGTAACTCTACAACAAGCAAAAATAGATAATGGGTATTATATCTCAGAGATTTAATTAAATATAGTTCGATTCTAATTAAATGCACTATATTGCGGTTTTTCTTGATGTTACAGGTGCTAGTAATTTCTTTCTAGAAGTGCTTTTTAAACAAAGTTTTTAAAGTTTTGACATGAAATAAACTTGTTTTATTTATTGAGCTTATACTCTTTTTCATCATAATAAGATGATTGTCATTGTCAAAAAAATAAATAGTAATAAGTTGATATGTCCAAAAAGAAAAAGAAAAAAAACATAAAACTGAAACTTCCATTATTCCCTTCGTTTGTCATTAACACAAGGGCTTACCAGAAGCTTCACTTAGAATTTTAAACAGTGGATATAGCCAGTATGAATGTATGATCATGACCTTCTAATTCTACATATCAAGGAAAATTCCTATAAAACCCATGTTACTCCACAATCAGCCCACATGCAATTGCTTGGTATTGACTCTAATAAATCCTCTTTTTTTATAATTAAACTGTTATATACTTCCCTTTCAAACCAGCTTCAACGCCAGCACCTTTTATAATTACATTTTGTTATCTTACAACTTTTTTATTTGATTCAATCCTTTGATTATACGTTGGATGCACGTTTGGCTGCCTTCAGAAAGATGTAAAGGCAAGAGAAAAAGTCAAACGACCGCCCAACTTCACACCCTTCAAAAAAAAATTATTTGAGAAACACAAATTTAAGGGAATAATCTTAACTATAGCCAATGTCTCATAATAATTTCAGTTATGATCTATTGCATAATATGCAACAACAACAAAATTAGTAGATACATTGTATAGGATTTGATCTAATGACTTCAAGTTTATATACTAAAGTCTTAACCATCGATCCAAATGATATTTGGTGATATCATTTTAAAATAAAATATTAATAATAAAAATTATAAATCTTCGAGGCGTTAGCCTACAAACTAGTTTATATCTATCCTAATATATTAAAAAGCGTCTTAACCTAGGAATGGCGTCGTGTACGCTATCCCTTAAGTCTTTACTACACGTAATGACGTAATCCATATACAAACAAAAAAATAGCAAATACCTTGTATAGGATTTGATCTCACGACTTCAAATTTATATACTAAAGTCTTAACCACTAAACCAAATGATATTTGATAATATTATTTTACAATAAAATATTAATAATGAAAACTACAAACTAGTTTTGGATTAAAAGGAGTTTATGAGGCATCATATAATTGTGAACGACAGGGCCTACTAATTAAATAATTGTGTACTTGTTGTAAAAAAAAAAAAATCATTTTGTGTATAACAAGGTCAGCTAATAATATGTCAAGCTTTAGCTAATTAAGCATGAGAAGGAGAGACGAGAAGGAATTTTTTTGTAAAAAACGATCAAAATTTGTAATACCAGTTAAACTAGTTATCTATCACTTGTATAATTTTTGAAAGGCACTACCCAAATGGAATTATTGTAGAATAAACCACAGTTGAAGTTCTTCTGGAAAAAACTGTTCATGAGTAGGATTATTCTAATATAATTTTCTAAAGGGAGATTGAATAAAGATGAACTTGACAAGTATAGTACTCTAATTCACTCCTACATAATCATTTGATTGCAAAAGAAGAGGAAAATTTCTATGTCCACAAAGACTCTCTTTTAAGAGGGTCCTGAATTACATTGCCAGCAGAAGCAGCAAAGTCATTAAGATAGTGTTGAAGATTACTAAAGTTGTTACTAGTTGCTAAAAGAAGCGATTTTTCATCTTCAAATTCTATCTGGTTTTGAAGTAATGCTGTTGTTGGGTCTTGCTGCATTTGGATGCTCATTATTTCTGCTTCTGCAACCGCTAACTGCATCTGTAGCTGTGAAACTTGGTTTTGCAGGTATGAAATTGCACCTACACACCCATAAACTGGGTCTCTTATCCTCGCATTCGCTTCGTACACCAAACTGCTCACTGCATCTGCTCTTTGATGTACTGGAAGCTCCTGCAATGTCCCCAACATAACAAGAAATACGTACTTAGGATAGAAGAACAACATTGTAGTAGTAACTTTTCACAAGAGAAATGATCATAGCTCAGATTTTTATATCAAATAAATGGTTGAAAACAGAAGATCATAATGGTTTTCTTAGAGATGTGCACTTGAAATATTCATTCTAATTAAGGATGGGGTGTAAAACCTGCAACATTTTGCTGACATTGCTCGCGCCGAAGACCTTATGGACAAGGGCAAACCTTTGAGGGTCATCAGGAGGGAAGTAAGGAGCAAATATGCAGTCCTTGGCACAACGACGTCTCAACAACTTGCATGACGCACAAGGTGTACTTCCAGTACCCATGCTTTGCCCTTTAGGAAAAGGGAGGAGGGTTAAGGCTAGGTGCTAAATCTCTGATTAGGGGAAAAAAGGGATGTTTGTTTTAGGTAAGCTGATGAAGTTGATGGGAAAATATTAGACAAGGATATGGTATAGAAGCAAAATGAGACTAGGGAGCATATATATTTATACTACTTCAAAAGAGTTGAATGGATCCCACACATAAAAATAAAGGTCCAAACTAAGAAACAGACTTAGTTCATTTAAGACAAAATTAGTATATTAAGGAGATTGCTACATCTACCCACTGGGTAGACTACCCATTAGAAATAGAGAATTAAAATATAATTAATTCTGCTGAGTTGGACTCCACTAATTATTAATGTCTATTTCTAGTAGGTAGATTACCCGGTGAGTAGATAAAGTTTTTCCCGTATATTAAGCAAGATGTATAAATAAAGAGCTTGATGAAGCGTACAACTACCCTCCTAATGAGAGGATACTAAATGTACAAGCTTATAATAATGTGTAGATTTTTGAATTCACACACATCCTTTTTCTTTCTTTAAAGTTTAAACACACTTACCAATCTATAATAAATAACACATACATGCATAATTTATCCAATAACTGTAATTTGTGTATCTTTCCTCGGATACTGGTGATGAGGTTAAAGCAAGATTTATTTTCTTCATGTAAAAATATACGTTCATTATTAACAAGGGTAGTAGAATTATACTAAGGGTATAAAGGTCAATTTGCATACAAGGGAAGACCAATAGACCACCGCCTTGGCGCGTGATAGGTTGGCAGCCATGCTCATGCAGTTGTTTAAATTCCACGTTCCCATTTGACTAATTTTTCTCTTCCCTACTAGGCTTCTCCTAGCACGTGAGTATGAAAAAATAAAGTACAAAATTTAAACATAATTTACATAAACAATTCCTTTTGTTGGGAAGGGAGGGTAATTAATGAGGTGCTAAGAAACAGAACAACTGGGATTAACATATGCTTAAACATATAATCAGGTGGGATTATGAAAAACTTAATGAGGTGGTAAGAAATAGAACAAGTGGGATTAACATATGCTAAACATATAATCAGGTGGGATTATGAAAAACCCTAGCTTGAATTAAAGAGTGGAAATGGGCTCGACGTGAATGTTTGTTGGCAGACATTCACATGAACAAACACACAAATCTACGTCTTCAAAGATAACCCGTCAAACATCACGTATCACAATGTATGATCCATCAAAGATCATGCCACATTGCCACCAGGCCAACATTTCAGAAGCTAATTCACCATTGTCAAAGATTGTGGGTTGTTTAAGATATGGTTGTATAGTTTATTCAAAACGAGGTAGTAAGATATAAAAAGTCTACAAAATCGAAAAAATTTATAGGAATTATGTGTCCATTTCATATGAATGACTGTTTGGATATAACAACTAATCAATTACTACAAAATAGTGGCGGATCTAAAATAATATATTAGTGGGTGCAAGAAGCTGTATATAAAATATGGTTCATTGTAGTAGTTAAGAAGTCCTTAGATTAAGTATATTATTGGCAATGTGATTGAAAGTAAGTGTATTATTGGCAAAAGTCATTTATATAAGTGTGCTAATGGAAATTTCCCTATTACTACCTCCGGTTTCGAAAGATCTTCCCTATTTGACATTTTTCATTATTCACAAGTTTCACTTTGACTGTTGTTTATGACTTACATGTAAGAAAAAATATAATCATGTGGGATCTTGTTAGATTCATCTCAATATGTATTTTATTAATATCCACTTTTTATAATTTTTTCAAATACACAATTAAAGATATTAGTGTCTAAAAGTTTTGCGTTGGCATACGCGAAAAAGAAAAAAGAGGGGAAGATTTTTAGGAACCGGAGGGAGTATAAAACAAAATATTGAAAATCAAAATTTAAGTAGGATCAAATGACCCTACATGTTAAAGGGTAGATTCACTCCTGCTACAAAATATTCTATCTATATAACTATATTTATAACTCAACTTAATTTCATATACTTTTTCATCATTGGTGATAATTCATGGACAAAATGCCAATATGCATCAAACTTCTGCATTCTGGGAGCCTAAATTTTCGTTTCACACCCTCCTCTCCCCCTAAGTGGGTATACAATAATTGGTATACAAAGTATATGATACATCATCACAATTCATAAAACACATCTATATTACCGCAACTCACTTTTAAACCAGAGGAAAAGGAAGTTTTATCTTTCCTTCAGCCAGAAATTGCATGTTTTGTACCCTTCAAAATTATGCCTAACATTCCCCTATTTGATGCATGATTATTCCAAAGTTTGATCCATCAACTAATTTGAAGAAAAAGTATGGTCAATGATAACAACCAATGTTGATAATCCCAATGGTGCAGGGTAGGAAGTCCATATATGTTAGCCTCTAAACAGGAGAGTAGGAAGTATTATTCACATTTTAAGTGTTTTGGTGTGTTGTCTTCACTTTATCAACTGGACACTAATGATATTTAGTTATTTACAATCTCTCTATCACTTAACTTTCATAATCCTATCATTTGTCCTATATACCTCAACTACATAGTTTAATGACTATCATGAATTCATGATACCAACTTCATTTCTATTTTCCTCTTGTTTTGAATACCACAATTTATTACCCGCGAGCATAATAGCCCTAACATCCACTTCATCTTTTAGTCCTCTACATACTAACTGTGCTACAACATTTTGCAAGAGATCTTTTGTTACACAATACTACACTTAGCTTAATCCTAATAATTTTCCTCAATCTCCCTTGTGTAGAACCTAGAAGCCTTTTTATTAGACACTACATTCGAGCAATGTGTCATGTCATCATGTGTGGCACGTAACTTTCAAGCAAAGATTGAAATTATTACTTTATTTACTCTAGTTTAAAAAGTGAAACGCCTCAGTAGGAAACGGGCAATGCTACATCTACCCAGTGGGTAGTTAACCCACTAGAAATAGAGAATTGAAAAACTATTAAAACTGATGAGTTGAACTCCACTATTTACCTTTGGGTAGATAAAGTTTTTTCCGTCTACGCCCATTAACATTTTGACTCATGCTCATGAATATGAGAAGTTTAATGCCGGATGTCACCTACTGCAACCCTATTTCCTTTCCAAACTTGGGACCATAATTGCAAGTCAAAAGAACCCTCACAACTCACAAGTGAAGTCGGTGAAAAAACCTCAAGATTATGTGTAGCTAGTAGATGAAAATTGACACAAAACGCCCTTAAGTTTTTCAAGAGGTGAAGATAAATGCAGAGACATATCATTTCACCTCCATGCAGAATAATTAGGGTCGTTATTTCAGCAAATTTTGTTTATGAAGTGAAAATTGGTGCTTATGAGACATATTAATTAATTGTCAGAAGATGCAAAGTATCATTACTCCACGTACACAAACTTTTCTTTATAACGTTGTACTGCAAAAAGAGCAGTATTATTTTTTCATAATAAGAACCTATAAGCGTTAACCAAAAATTCATGGGACACAAACAATTTGACTATAGTGCCTCTGTTTTTCACTGAAATTATCCTACTCAAAAAATGAAACACATACTTAAACGGAGGGATGCATATTTATCAAAGAAAACAAAAGAATGACAATTCCACAAGTTAATAAGATATTATTCACGTAGACCATTCAACGAGAGTGAACATCAAGCAAAGATCTAAGTATTATTAAACTAGTAGGTAACTACAAGAAAATTATATTTTTACCTCAAAATGACATCAAAGTTGTAGAACCCTAAGGCCTATTTGCATTATAGCATTCAATGCACTTCACATGATTCCATGCTTTCTAATCTTTTGTTCCAAGAAAAACAACACTCATTCCACAAATGTCACTGTAAGTTGAAGTGTTATACACCAGAAAAAGGCATACAAAATATAAAGAAAACACTAAATTTATTGGAAAAAAAAAACAATTTTCAGATTATTCCAAAACAACATTAAAATAAAATTTCAAAAACTACACTTGTTTTAAGGATATAGGAAGTATATATTCTCATCTAGGTGTACTTGCAACAAAATTTGTTAGGCCCTGTTCTCATTACAAAAAAAAGGTTGCTGAAATCGGTAAAAATTAACTATAAAAAAAACACTTAAAGTAAAAATCAGTTCTAGTCTCGTAGTAAAAGTAAATCAATTAACAACTAATGTACATAATTTTCATAAAATTACAGTATAACAATACATCCATATCATATCTATTAGACCAAACAAAACTATATAGTATCCTATTGTACGTATTATGTTATTCGAAGCTAGACTTGATTTAATCAGAAAATGTCACTATAAGGGCATACTTGGATTGAGGGTAATGTATTAAGAGTAATAAAAGTCAAACTATGAAAATTTAAGGTGGTTAGAGGTGATGATAAAGGGGATGAGGTAGTGGCAGTGAAGAGGATAAGCTAATATTGGTAAGAAGAGGAAGGGAAGGGAGGAAGGAATGGTATCCTATTATGGAGGTAATAGTTGGTAATTGTTACCCTTACTTGGGGGTAAGAGCTTCTTCCTCCCTCCCTTCTCATCACAACGCCACTACATCATCCCCTTCGCAACCCCCTCAACTTACACCCATTTTCCTTTTATTAAGGTGGTTTGACTTTTATTACTCTAATCTATTACCCCCAATCCAAACATGCCCTAAATATACACAAAACGAGAAACAAAACTAAACCAACCCAACTCCTAATTAACTTCCCATGTGTACCCTAAATAAAAGTAAAAAAACAACCCAACATTACCAAACACCTCCAAATAAATAGCTAATACTATCAGCTGATCAAATCAGCTAATACTATCAACTAGTCAAATCAACTAATTCAATCAGCTATCCGCTAATTGTCAAACAGGACATAAGTTTACTACCCTAAATATAAAAAAAGGATAATTACATTGATCACATGAATATGAAACAGGAGAAGAAAGAGGAACAAAGGTGTAGCGCTTATTCATTCTTCATATAGTCATATGCACACATTTGACCATTATATCAATGGACCGTAATATCAATAATTACATATAGTAAAAATTATAGAAAGTTCGAGATAAATCCAACGAGATTCCATATAATGAGATTTGCATTAGTAAGAATTTACACTCAAACATTTTAAGCTTAAACTAAATGAATTAAGGGTTCATAAGCAAAAATCAATCAAAATAATTTCAATTCACTAATAAGTGAAGAGACTAGAGAGTAGAGACACTTTCATTATCAAAAACTCAAAGTGAATAGAAATAACCTTACTTCTACTAGAATCAATTTCTCAATTTTTATGCTCTAATGACTAGACAAATGCTTGAGATATGTGTAATTTTTTACTTTATATTGAAAATACTAAACATGGCCCTAAGCCCCTAACCACCCGTTTTGTAGGCAATAATAATTGATAATAATAGCAATGAATTCATATCTAGTTTTGTGAGGAAAGTTCCATGCCTGTTTTTGATAATACTCATCCATCCCTAAATACCTTTGTTTCTTCATTAATCTCCATAACCATCAATTACTACATTAGGGTGTTATTGAGTGGTAACAGAAATCCATGAAGTAAAATACATGTTTCAGGATGTATTTTCATTATCGTGGGCATTACAATGTACAATTACCAACATTTTTTACGTAATCACTCATACATTCATACAATTACCAACATTTATTACCGGCTACTAAATAGCGAACAACATATAGATTCGTCATAGATTCTGAAACTAATCTCAATTAATGTTTATACATCCTAAATCCTAATCCCATCTAATATACTTCATATCATTATTGATAAGGTGAATTGGTCTCATGAAGCGCGTACCTGCAGGCTGCAGCTTCAGGTCCAATTTTTCAAACCCCCTAAGCTCTAGGAAGAAGAGAAAACGGAAAAACAGGTTTAGAACCTTGTAAAGTTAGCTTGTCTTAAGTGTTCTCTTTATTCAATGAACATGGTAAAAAGGAAAAACAGACATCTCTCACTACATAAGAGAAGAAGAATCTATGATAGGTCCAATGCACGCATTAAATGCACTTTGGTGATATGGAAGATTCGATTTCTTGAAAAATGCATACTTAATATTCTAATTTATGAGGAAAAAGAACAAGTACAAGCTAAGCAATGTTTACAATAAACACTCTCACTAATGGAAAGATTGAATGCCAACTCACCTGAACAGTCCAACTGCTTAACCAGAGTTTGTTAGCAGGTTCCCAATGAAATTATGAAAGTTATCCTACTCAAACAGAGACGACTGAATTAGCAGCATAATAAATAAAAATTCTGTTTGAAGCAAAACAAGTGTGCACATGGTCGCTGAAAATCTAAGATTTCTTTAACATATCAGATTACATTTTTTTTCTCAAGTCATAAGGAGATCTAAGAGACATGTTAATTGCCAGTTATCATTTTCTAAAGGGAGCATAAATTGTCGTTGGACCTGTTACGTATAGATTACTAATGCTATTTTTTGACAGGAGTTTTTTTTTTCTAATTTGAGCAAACGACTGATTTCATTTTGTTATACCTGAAAATAAAGCATTACTTGAACTCAACCCGACTGAGGATAGAATGTGGAGTTATCCCAGACATGCTATAGGAGCAAGGAGGGAAGAAAGAGGGAAGAAAAAAATCATTCCGCCGTTACTGAAAAGGAGGGGGAGAGTTTGTAAGGATGAATCACTAAGTTTATTATGTCTCCCAATTATACCCGATATACACCAAACAAGGGAATAGGGATAGACAAAATTTTAAGCTTATCCCGCCAAAATCTCTACCCTCGTCCCACCATCGAACCCCTATTCTCATCCCACCCTCTAGGCTCTAATCCTCATACCATACACTTAGTCCGATATTCAACAGCTATGTGCAACTTCCTAATGAAAATGTGCAGGCAGTTTGATAAGCCATTTAATTTTTAGTCCAATATAACCCCCAAGTCAAAGAACAATGACGATTTCAAGCCGATAAAAGTGAACAAGGGTTATGTGACTACGTACATCAAACAGACATACCCCACGTCAACCATTTTCAAACCTCATTAAATCTTCAAATTAAGAGTTAGGCCTGCTAATCCAAGACACGTATTAGGCCTGCAATCGAGGACACATATCAGGCCTGCTAATCCAGAACACATATCAGGCCTGCTAATTCAGGACATAACCAAACTTGCCCCTTTATAATCATCTCAACAAGCTTTCTGGTCTACAATCAATATGAAATGTTTATACTAGAAGCAAAAGTTGGAAAGACCTGAAATGTATGAATCAAAGCTTCGAACTTCCTGTGAGCCTGCTACTGATTTTTGAGACGTAAAAAGTTACGTATATTCTGCTGCTTGATCCCATCTCTAAAGCAGATGCTTGCAGTACTTTCTGCTACTTTAGAAAATGAACAGTTTTTAATGCTCATAGTCTTCTTTCTCATGTACTCAGCAGCTTGCCCCTGAACTGATTTACCACCAAAAAGAGTTTGGTATAGAACTAGATTGGTCATTATGGACAAATAATAATCAACTAGAAGACAAAGTACACACAGTGAAATCATGTATTGGTTCATACTAGATAGAACTTGTGCTCATTATTAACTTTCTTATTACTTAATTCCGAAATATTATCCTGGTATACCGATACTTGTAGGCATATGGATGCACCAAGAAAAACAGATTCTGGCTCAAAGACCAATTACACCAAATTCTACATGCAGGGCACTGCACTTCATGCCATTTGTTTCAATGATTTTGAATGCAATTTCATTAGCTTTCTGTACGATGCGAATTCATGGAACAACGAAGAGTAGATTGGTTTCTCAAGAAAGCCTTGCTTAGTTTCTTACTAGCTATCACCCAATTTCCTTGAAAGAACTCCATTAATTTGAAAAAAAGACAGTATTTTAACATATTCTACTTTCCAGCAAACATAAAAAATGTTCTGAAATAACATGTATATATAACACAAGCGCATATGCACACATACCAAAAAATGAAAGAAAACCAAGAAAATCAAGTAGACAATTTGAGAAACAAAGGAAGGAAGAAAAAATAATAGGGCATGAAACCTCCTTGAAGCAATATTCAGATACTGACAGCCTTGTGTGCCCAGTGTGCACAACACTTCATATTAATTAGAGTCACAGTTTATTTAGGGTAATCTATAATTTCTACAGCTATGACAGATACATTCATTTTGTCCATTGGATGCGAACATGGGCTTTGGGGGGCAGGGTGATGCTGACTCCCAAAGACATAATGCAAATTATTCAGGTCTCGACGAGTTTGTATATATCTTTAATGTAACTAATTGTCTATAGGACTCAACCCCTAAGACAGTGTAAAAGTTGCCTATAAGCTTCGCCTGGGCCTGAGGGAAGCATGTCTTTGGTTTGCAGCAAAATAGTTATTATTCAGAATGGTGGGACTTTATCAAGTGATTCAAGTCCAAATGGCAAAGGAGCAGTCAAGGAGAAGCGACTTGTTTGGCTGGGAGTCCACTGTAGCACTTGATCGAGCCATAAGTTATAGGCTGACATGGGGACACTCTACTTCCAGATTACATTGTCCACCTCCACCCCAAATGAAGATCTACATGACTTTAGCCATTGAGATTAAGGCACCATGCAAGCAAGAAAAAGATGGTAGTCATTAACATAGGCCATTAAATGTTCCCATGTCCTATGCACTTATGCAATACCTATACCTATCATATACAAGCTTGAGATTGAGAACTTATGTGTAACATCCTAACATTGCCAACTTAACATGAATTGTGGCACACAGTTATTACTAGATGGAATTTAAACAACAGAGTGCATAGGAAGTATGCTATTTTATTGGAGATCTGTATTGTATGAAACCCGATGAACTTGCATGCAAAATGAGAACAAATAATGCTTTTGCTACATGGAATTCAAGAGCTTGAAGAGCATGACTCAGGATTTCATCTAATAAGAATTCAAAATCAGGAGAAATCCTGGGTATGATATGATGTTTAGGGTCAAAGACTTGTGAACCCTAACCATGAGCAGTTTGTGGCTCCATTACTCAATCACTTATATAGACTGCGATGATCACCTCAATTTGATATTCCAGGGGATCTTGTGGCATGTAGGGGTTTGATTAGTAATTATGATTAGGTTCAGTCCTAAGTGCTGAAGGAAAACTTTAATCAACCAAGTGGTAAGGAATAAGATCTTCAGTAGGCTGGCCAAGAGGAGGCTTTTAGGCTGCGTGCTGGGTGAGGACTATATATTAGTTCTACAAACCCTGTATGGCTGGAGGGTTTCCACAATTTTAAAAAAGGCTTTCATTGTAGTGTTGACTTTGGTATATCACTATATTGTAGTACAAAAGGAGACACGAGAAGGTAAAAGTAAAGTGATATAGTAAATCGAGAAATGGGAGGAAAGGGTCTTTCGACGCAAAGGCTTTGCAAAATAGGATGCCACAAGAATGAGTTTCTACCGAGGGCAATAAAACATAATATTTTCTAGAGTTTTTTTTGGATGAAAGAAGCATACAGGCCATAACTCAGGGTGTGGGTGTACAGAGTGTCGAACCCACAGCAGGGATTGTAGAAAGCCAGTGGGTCCACCACTGTACCAAACTTCATGTCAACAGTCTCCAGGGAGAGCTGATTGTATTGTCCATCTATGCAGAAGAGGGTCCTGAAATCTAGATCCCAACTTGGTGCCAGTTAGAACCATTCATGCATGAGTTAAGTCACTATACACAGCACAATTGGGAGGGGGAGGGGAATAGAAGAAGAAACAGCAAACCATTCAACAGGATTAGCCTGATTAATAAAAAAAATCGAGACATGATGATTCCAAAATGGAGAAAACAAATGAGTATATTTGAAGCATACCAGAATGGCAAGTAGATAATCTGATAGCAATATCCTCAAGCCTCTGTATTTTACTGATGGTCCACGTATTTCCCCAGAGGTTGTCACAATTGTAATCACCTTCTTCTACCTTAAGACACAAAAGAGCATTTTCGCAAGCCTGATAAGAACAGCAATGCCGCAGATGATCAGCTATTACAAATCAATGAGTATATCCAGGTTATTTCCTTAAACACTTGAACCTGGACAATAGATACAGCTAATAAAACAGCAAGCTGCCCGATTATGCTCTTTAACTAAGATAGTACAAAAATTCAAAGCAACCCACTCAACTCGGTTGTCAACACATAATAACATAATTTCTCGAGTATGCAACGATCTACTAATAATCCATTTAAAGTACCATGAAGCTCTTTTTTGAGGGAAAAAGCAACCCATGAGCATACCATCAACAACCCATAAAGCACATTCTTGAACATCACTGATACTTCAATGGAACACGTACAAGAGGGGGGGTGAATTGTACTTGGAACTTTTACCAAAGTTTCTCGCGGAATTTTAAAGCTATAAAGAAACAATGATATGAGAGACAGAAATATAAAATTGAGGAAACTTCTTAAACCTTATCAAGAAGGGAAAACCTCAAAAACTATATTATTGTAACAACTCTATTACAATCACTCTCTACAACTTGAGTTCCTCCCCACAGTAATCCCCTTTGATTACTGGAACTCTTCTCTCTCTTGCTTCTACTCCGAAGCCTACACTCACTGACTTAGCTCTAAGTTTTACAAGAGACACTCAACCCTTCAACTCCAAATTACAACTCAATTTGTGAAACACACTAGTATATATATTAAACTTAGATATTTAAGGAACTTAGGAATACTTATGGAATGCAACTGACTTTTTTAAAAAACTCTTATGATTTGGAAATAGACAATGTGTTTTCAGTTGGTGGTTTGTAATGAGAAAGATTTCTCCTTTTATAGTGAAGTCTTCCTAAGTTAGTTCCACTTATTCCTCCACTAAGTGTGAAGAAGTATCCCACATAGGATTATTTTTCCCACGTTCACACTACTTAAGGAACAAGCAAAGACTTTTTCAAACACACTAACAGTAAGTGGTTTAGTGCTTGAGAAATATAAGGAGAGAACTTAGGAAATTAGTTTTTACTTGTTCAGTAATCAAAAAAGATTTTTATTTAGAACATAAAAACTGTTTTATTTATTTACAGTATTTTCCTAAAAACTCTCAATTAAATATTTTCAAAACCACTTGTTGCATTTATAAGTTCCATCTAGTTCCCTAAAACTAAGCAATATAAAATACTTACATAAATCCTAAGTACAGACTCTTGAACTTAGTCTTCATGTCTTCTCTTGTGAAATCTTCGACTTTGAAGATTCATGCGTCCCAACTCAAGAACAACAAACAGTTCTGTTGATCAGGAACTTTAATCATAAATCATTATTTAGTGAATTAAGTCTTGTTGTTGTGCGTATATTATTATGCCATGATTATACGTGTCAGTTGCCACGCCATCCATTTTTCCAACTCTGAAACTCGCTTAGACAACCATGTTCCTACTCCGGAACTAAAGCACTGTTTCTCAAAACAATCTAACATGTCAGGAAGTTTGCAAAACAGTCATCATCCAAAACTAAGGGTCAACAATATCCCCTTTTTGGTGATGACAACACAAGCAAACTTTTCACAACAAAAGACATAAGCATAATGAATAATTCATGATTTAATTCCAAACAAACAAAAGAAAGAAACAAAAAAATATGATGCTTATGTCTTTTTAATTTCTTACAGAGAGACAAGAGTGTATGATTATGGAATAATGGTGTAACCGCCTTAAGATGTTTGCAATGATTTTCCCCTTGTTGGCATTAACAAAAAGAGGACAACACAGGCATAGAAATTCCAAACACAACACCCTACATTCAAAGCGGGGTTAAACAAGGAATTCCAAAACAAAGAACTCATTCCACACAATTTATGAAGCATAATAAACAACAACTAATCAAAAGAGTCATAGAAATACTAAGCATAGCAAGTTTTGGAAATGCTAAAAGAAAGTCACCCACAATGAAAAGTTAATACAAAACAAAAGGGAAAAAAAATGTGAATTGTTCCAACAAAAACTTACAAAGTGACAAAAGAAATGGTTTATGGGCTAGGATTCAAAAGCTACGGATCATTGGGCTCGGAAGTTTCTTGGACTACTTCAATTGTTAACTCATCAATCTTCTGAAAGATAGTAGTCTGAGAAGAGCATGTATGAGCTGAGAAACTATTAAGAGAAGCTTACAGTTTCTTGATTAGAGAAACTAGAGACCCCATCTGTTTCTGCAGAAACTCAAGCTTGGAGTCAGTTTCTTCCTGGAGTTCCATAATCCGATAAACAGTTGCGTGCAACTCTTTAATTTTCTCATCCTTCTTTGTTTCCGAACCAAACCCTGAAAACCCAGTAAAAGCAAAAGGAACATTTGTTCCCGAGGAACTGAACTTTTCACAGTTCCTTTCTTCTTAGGAACAGGAGGACTCGTAGGAACTGGAGTAGTTAGGAGAAACCAACTGTTCCTCTCATCCTTTATCATCCAAGATCACATCCGGATCTTCTTCATCATTGATGTCCATAAAAACAAAACAGATGATTGAGTGCTTGGACGTGGCTTAGTAGCAATTCTAATACTCTTCCTCTTAGAAACAGGAACTCCCTTCTTTTCCACCTCTTCTTCCTCTCTATCAGATTTACCTCCTTCTTCCAATCTCTTTTCTTTATAAAACACCATGGTTCTCACAAGTCTAAACACTGATATTTCTTCCCACAAAAGAAAAAGAGATCTTTCATCTCCTATTCCCATGGACACCTCACCTTCCCAAAATCCCTCTCCTATACAAATACAGCCACTAGCCATAACTGTCGGCGGTCCGACCGAAATTCCGGCCGAGCAAACTCGCTCACCGGAAAAATCGCCCCAAGAAGCCGAAAACTCGGCCCGACCCGGATGTGAATTTCTCGGGTTTACCGAGTTCCACACCCGCGTCGTGAACCCGGGCGCCAAGAAGCGAAAAATCGAAGTCTCGGCGCATAAACCGGGACCAACTTTCCGGCGGTTAAAGCAAAAAATCCGAAAATTTCAGCCCTTGAAATTAAAATTGAACTTCTTACTCAAGGCTTTGCAATCAACTATGGATGGTGTAAATCCGAGAAACTATAGGAACTAGTGGAAATCTTGGATCTCCAACAATGGGTAAGTCTCTTTGATACTCATGCAAGACTTCCAATTTATCCATTAGCTATGCATGAATTTTGTGAGAATTTCAACTGTGAAAATTTGGTATGCACGAGTGAAGTCAATGGAACTTCAATCTCGTTTGATGTTGAGTATTTGTCCAATTTATTTGGGGTGCGTGATGAAGGTTTTGATGAGTATGTGAAAGGGAAGATGAAAGTCAAAATTAATCAACTTGAGAGTGCTCAAATTGTAAAGAAGCTAGGGGGAAATTATGATAAATCATCCACCACAAAACACAAGTTTCTTTCTCCTCTACAAAAATTGTTATTCAATATTATGTGGAGAGGTGTAGTTCCTAGAACCCAAAAGAGAGATGATGTGAATCTTTTTTATGCTTGTCTCATCTATAGTCTTGAAAATCATATTCCCATAAACTTTCATGCTTTGATTATCAAACACTTAGCCCATTGTATTCCAGGAAAATTGAGAGTTGATTATGGTTTCCTTCTAACTGCCATCTTTAGGAACCAAGTCGTTGATCTCAGTTCCTATGAGGAACTTTCGGTTACCCCTAGCCAAATTCTTCAAAAATGGTTCCTTTCCAAATTGAAGCTACAAGTAGTTGATAAGTGTGTTCAGTTTTTAAAAGAGAAGGAGGAAGAAGGAGGTGAATCTGATAGAGAGGAAGAAGAGGTGGAAAAGAAGAGAGTCCTTGTTTCTAAGAGGAAGAGTATTAGAATTGCTACTAAGCCACGTCCAAGCACTCAATCATTTGTTTTTATGGACATCAGTGATGTAGAAGATCCGGATGTGATCTTGGATGATAAAGGAGGAGAGGAACAGTTGGTTTCTCCTAGGAACACTACTCCAGTTCCTACGAGTCCTCCACCTGTTCCTAAGAAGATAGGAACTATGAAAAGTTCAGTTCCCGAGGGTGCGGTTCCTGCAAGTGTTCCTTCTGCTTTTGCTGGATTTTCAGAGTTCCTGCAAGTGTTTCTCGGATGATGGAACTCCAAGAAGAAACTGACCCCAAGCTTGAGTTCCTGCAGAAACAGATGGGGTCTCTAGTTTCTCTAATCAAGAAACTGTAAGCTTCTCTTAATAGTTTCTCAGCTCATACATGCTCTTCTCAGACTACTATCTTTCAGAAGATTGATGAGTTAACAACTGAAGTAGTCCAAGAAACTTCCGAGCCCAATGATCCGTAGCTTTTGAATCCTAGCCCATAAACCATTTCTTTTGTCACTTTGTTAGTTTTTGTTGGAACAATTCACATTTTTTTCCCTTTTGTTTTGTATTAACTTTTCATTGTGGGTGACATTCTTTTAGCATTTCCAAAACTTGTTATGCTTAGTATTTCTATGACTCTTTTGATTAGTTGTTGTTTATTATGCTTCATAAATTGTGTGGAATGAGTTCTTTGTTTTGGAATTCCTTGTTTAACCCCGCTTTGAATGTAGGGTGTTGTGTTTGGAATTTCTATGCCTGTGTTGTCCTCTTTTTGTTAATGCCAACAAGGGGAAAATCATTGCAAACATCTTAAAGCGGTTACACCATTGTTCCATAATCATACACTCTTGTCTCTCTGTAAGAAATTAAAATTGGTAACTATTTTTTTCCTTTCTTTTGTTTGTTTGGAATTAAATCATGAATTATTCATTATGCTTATGTCTTTTGTTGTGAAAAGTTTGCTTGTGTTGTCATCACCAAAAAGAGAGGATATTGTTGACCCTTAGTTTTGGATGATGACTGTTTTGCAAACTTCACATGTTAGATTGTTTTGAGAAACAGTGCTTTCGTTCCGGAGTAGGAACATGGTTGTTTAAGCGAGTTCCAAAGTTGGAAAAATGTATGACGTGGCACATATAATCAAGGCAAAATAATATAACCACAACAACAAGACTTAATTCACTAAATGATGGTTTATGATTAAAGTTCCTGATCAACAGTGTCTGCTGTTCAGTTGGGACGCATGAATCTTCAGAGTCGAAGATTTCACAAGAGAAGACATGAAGACTAAGTTCAAGAGTCTGTACTTAGAATTTATGTAAGTATTTTATATTGCTTAGTTTTAGGGAACTAGATGGAACTTATAAATACAACAAGTGGTTTCGAAAATATTTAACTGAGAGTTTTTAGGAAAATATTGTAAATAAATAAAACATTTTTTATTTTCAAAATAAAAATCTTTTTTGATTACTCAACAAGTAAAAACTAATTTCCTAAGTTCTCTCCTTATATTTCTCAACCACTAAACCACTTATTGTTAGTGTGTTTGAAAAAATCATTGCTTGTTCCTCAAGTAGTTGAATGTGGGAAAAATAATCCTACGTGGGATACTGCTTCACACTTAGTGGAGGAATAAGTAGAACTAACTTAATTGACTTCACTATAAAAGGATAAGTCTTTCTCATTACAAACCACCAACTGAAAACACATTGTCTATTTCCAAATCATAAGAGTTTTCTAAATAAAGTCAGTTGCATTCCATAAGTATTCCTAAGTTCCTTAAATATCTAAGTTTAATATATATACTAGTGTGTTTCACAAATTGAGTTGTAATTTGGGGGTTGAGTGACTCTTGTAAGACTTAGAGCTAAGTCAGTGAGTGTAGGCTTCGGAATAGAAGCAAGAGAGAGAAGAGTTCCAATAATCAAAGGGGATTACTGTGGGGAACTTGAGTTCGAGAGGAACTCAAGTTCTAGAGAGTGATTGTAATAGAGTTGTTACAATAATATAATTTTTGAGGTTTTTCCTTCTTGATAAGGTTCAAGAAGTTTCTCAATTTTATATTTCTGTGTCTCTCGTATCATTGTTTCTTTATAGCTTTAAAATTCCGCGAGAAACTTTGCTAAAAGTTCCAAGTACAATTCACCCCCCTCTTATACGTGTTCCATTGAAGTATCAATCACAAAACTCCCAGAGGTTCATTTAGGATTAGGAAGGAAGGAGGATCACGTGTATGAGCCTTACCCCTTTAAGCATACAGGGAATACCTTCTCGATCCATTGAACTAGAATTTACGGACTCACTGCTTTAACAAGTAGTGAGTCTGTGAGGGTCGTTCAGAGAGGTTCTCCCTTTAGTCCATCTCCATCATAAACTCAAGCTGCAAAATAACATCCTAGAGAAAGATGGGGATACAAAAAGGAAAATCCATTTGGTCTCAAAGGACATCACCTTGCTTCCCACAACCAGCAGAGGACTAGGTGTTAGGAGTCACAGCGCCCTTAACAAGGCGTGTATGGCTAAACTGGGGTGGAAGCTCAAGTCCAGGAAACCTCCCTCAGGAGTGTATGAGAGCCAAATATGTTCATAAAAATACCATCAGTGGGTTTGTAAGGGCTCGAAGGTATCCAAGAGTACTAGAAAGAGTTGGGATCTACTACAGAATACTAGTGGCGAGTGGACAACTACTCTTGCTCCTAGGCAAAGGGGATAATATACTCTTTGGACAGATATTACGGTGAGCATTGAACCCCTTCAAAAGCTTATTCAAGCCCTTCTTTCTCACTCACTTGCCATGCAGGGTCAATGATTGCCTTGGAAATGGACATTGAGGAAGTTCGAAAAAAATCTCTCTTCAACCTCCCAGAGTCAATTCCATATATGATAACTAGCATCATACTCCCATCACAGCAAGTGGAAGATACTCCCAGTACAAACTTTGTTATTCAAAATGTATATTGCCTCTCCAAAGCAGCCCTTGGTCACATTAACACTCATGATAATCTCAGTTGGATATGGCAATGTCTTACCTTTAGCAATATAAAATTTCTCAGTTGGCTCCTTTGGAGGATTCGCTTCCAACTTACTGCAAGAGAAAATAATAATAATAATAATAATAAATCCCCACTTTCTTTGCTCCAGATGTCAGGGTGACACTGAAACCCCGTTACATGCAATTAGAGATTGCCCCATATCCTTCGCAATGTTGGAACCTCTTCCAGTATTCCCCTCATCTTCTCCAAGGAGATACCAAATTAATTAAAACAGCACATGTCTAGCAAAGTTGCAACAACCTTACCCAAAGGTATGACTTTGTCAGCTAGAAATCAATGTAAATCAGACGTTTCCCAATCCCCCTGGCTATTGAATGCCTATCTATCTCTTGTAACAACTTAAGTAGTAGCTTACCAGACCTTTAAGTTGTATGCTATCTTCACCCCAAAGAAAAAAAAAGTTGTAAATTAAGCGGACAAATGTACAGCCTGACTAATATGTTCTGTATCTCTAAGTTTTAGTAAAAGGTTAGCCTAACGAGAACCTGGCACTGAATCTTTGTTGTACATGTTTATACATAATAAAACAAGTTATCTTTTAATAAGACAAAAAAATTTAAAAGTTCTCCTCAAATCTGGAGGCCAGTAACAAGAGCTATCAAAACAGATCATTCTTACTTTCTTAAGACATGACCACGTTACATATCTTATCTTTCACCTTTAATAGCAAAGAATCATAAGTAATCAATCGAAAGGCAGTCCTAGAGAAAACAATCGTATATAGCCGGTTCACACTGAACTATTGAACAGCGAATCCGGATTAGCAATGAACATAAGTAGCAGTCGCAAAATGACATAATCACAATCATAGTTCTAAGGACTACTATCATATATTCATATTATAAACAATATAAATCATAGAGCTAAAGATTAAGATAAAATACCTTAGCAGTGACAGAATAATATTCGTTGTTAAAAGCATCTTCCGCAAAGTTCATCCATTCATTGCATGAAACTCGCAGCTCCGGATGATTGACAGTCCAATTATCACGCATATTTAAACCCTCGTATCTCACAGCCAAGCAACTCTACATTTACAGCAACACATAGTAACATCAAAAAACACTACCAGCAATTTCAAGCCACAATTAAAAGTTTAACATCATCATCCATAGCAGATCATAATTAAATGTAATTCAGAACTAACAATTTCAGAAACATTCATTTAAAAAAAAAACTTCAGAAAATAAATAGCGAAAAATTCACGAAAATAAAGAATCAAATTGTGACGAAATTCAGACAGTGAGATACCACAATTTCAAGCCACAATTAAACGATTCAACATCATCATGCATAGCAGGTCAAAATTAAAAATAATTCAGAACTAGCAATTTCAAAAACATTCATTTCAAAATCACCAGAAAACAAATAGCGAAAAATTCACGAAAATAAAGAATCAAATTCTAACAAAATTTAGACAAAGTGAGATACCTCAATATCATCAACGATCGCAAAAGCACGAACGAGGAATTCGAGAATCAGTAATTTATGTTCGACAGGTTTTTCTGCAGCTTCACGAATTGCGATGAGAGATTGTGACCTTAGAAATTCCTTCAACTTACTCCGAAGTTCGAGCAATAACTTCACATCTTTTGAAGAGAGAATTAACTCCAGAATTCGCAGCGTAGAATCATCAAATCTGTAACCAAAAATCAGAGAAAATGTTTATCATGTAAGATGAAGGTCGCAATTAAGAATACTTATGAAGATTTAATCTGATAATTCTACTGTACTGGAATTTTCAGAGAGAAGGAACCTTCTGAGTTGGATTTGGGAGCAGAAGAGATAAAGTTGGTGCTCAGAGAGAGAAACATCCGCCATTTTAGGAGGGAAAGAAATGCGCCAAGATTGGAAATTGTGTTACTTTTGCGAATTTTGTAAATTTGAAGTCTTGAATTACTTGAAAAAATTGGAAAATAAAAGAAAGAGTTATATGTATTGATTGTGCTTACCCCGTTCTTTTCGAATGGGAGAATTTTAACTGAACTAAAAAGTAACTTAACTTAACTGAGCTGAAAATAAGTTCAAAAGTACATAGCCTTAGTTCCTTTTAGATTGTCTATATAGTAAATTATAATAGGAATTATTCATCAATTTAACGCCTCGAAAAAGTACATATATAATTAATTACAAATAATATGCTACAATCTTCTTTTTAAAATTTAGTTTAACGTGTAAGAATATAATCGATGTAATCAAATGATGTAGTAGTGTTAATTAGGGAGGCTATAAAAATTTACCGTTTTTTTTTTAATATAAGAGTACTTAAAGGTATGACATGATATTATCAGCATTAGCATATAAGTAGGGGTGTAAATGATGCGAGTCAAGCTCGAGTTTGGCTAAGCTCGACTCGAACTCGAAGTCAAGCTCGACTCGACTCGAAAACTCGCGAGCTTGAAAAAATCAAACTCGTCTCGAACTCAAAATCCTAAACTCGGGCTCGAGCTTGAGCTCGAACTCGAATTCTAACTCGAAATCCTAAACTCGAGCTCGAACTTGAACTCGAATCAAGGCTCAACTCAAACTTGAGTCAATCCATGTATCTTGAGTTAGGTACTTAAAGTAGTCTTTTATAGAGGGGAAAAAGCTAGTGTTTCATTGTCCAACCAATGTGGGACTTTATGAAACAAACTTTGGTAGAAAACAACAGTTTCCACCCAACGAAGAAATGCAAATGCAACAATATAGTTTTTGTTCTATTTATAAAAGAACACAAACTTACACTTTTGTTTCCCAACCAATGTGGGACAACTAAAGCTTAATAATAAGGATCAACTTAAACCTGAGTCAATCTATGTGCCTTGAGTTAGGTACTTGGAGTAGCCTTTTATAAAGGAAAAAAAGTTGGTGTTTCATTGTCCAACCAATGTGGAACTTTATTATGAAACAAACTTTGGCAGAAAACAATAGTTTCCACCTAATGAAGAAATGCAACAAATAGTTTTTGTTCCATTTATAAAAGAACACAAACTTAAACTTTTGTTTCCCAACCAATGTGGGACAACTCAAATTAAACAATAAGGATAGCTATAGTAGTAACATTTTTTATCGAAAAAAAAACTATTGTTTACACTACAAAAACCAATGTGGGAAATTTAATATTTTACATGAAATATCGTTTTTAATAATTTTTTTGTTTTTTTCATGAGCTTTCGAGCCGAGTCAAGGCTAGGGCTCGTTAAAATCTTGAGCTCAACATGTTAACCATCACCTAAAGACAAACTATGATTAAAGTCCACCATGAAAAATATTTTCTATATTAGTATAAATTTTTTTTCGTGGATTAAATTCTTTGAAAAAGCTAGTTTGAGAATTATTTATTGAAATTAAAAGTATTATATATAATTTTTTTTCGAGTTTCTCGCGAGCTTTACGAGTCGAGTAGGTATTAGCTCAGCTCGACTCGTTAGTCATCAAGTCGAGCTCGAGTTCGAGTCGAGCCTAGTTTTGACCGAGTTTTGACCGAGCCGATCTCGAGTAGCTCGCGAGTTGTCTCGTCTCATTTACACCCCTACATATAAGTATTAATATACACACACACACATATATATATATAGAGAGATGGGTATGCATTATCATATGAACTTACCTCTCTCTCTCTCTCTCTCTCTTTATGTGTGTGTATGTGTGTGTATCACTTCTTATCTCCCCGGCCATTTGGGAGACCAAGGTTTAAATATTGGTGGAAGCATATTTTCAATGTTGGGTGAATTGGGGTGCTATATATGTGTGTGTGTGTGTATACCTACATGAGATTGTAGAGTAGCTGGTTAATGCATTTGTATTTCAAATGAGATGTTATGTGTTATAGTCTTAAAACACAAATTTAGAGAGAGATTTCGGAATAGCTAACTTGTGAATTTGTGACTTAACATGGTGTGGTGTGGTGTGGTGTTGTGCATGAGTGCATCTGTATATGACGAGACCTAATCAGTTTAAATTGTTTAGAAATTATGCCAAAATTACCTTTTAAATGTGAGCATTGGTGATAAATGATGCATATAAATAATGAAATAAATAAATAAGAGGCATTAAACCTCTTTTATGAAACTTTTTTTTTTATAAGAACCTTGTTATCGGGTTTGGGTTACTTACTTCCCCTTTTTGTGTTGATACGCACACTCGCCTCATTTGACGACCCACTTAACCTCCCAATCTTTTTTTTTTCAATATTCTTTATAGGGAGAGGTTTAGAGATACGAAGTAGGGGAAAGATAAGGAAAATGGGTTATAACTAGTTGTGTGCTAACTTCTTTTTATATAAAGTGGTTTCTCATATAAAAAATGATCAATTAAGACAGTGTTTCTAACACATTTTCCAAGTTGTTATGAACCATTGCTTTTTACGTTTTTATAACAATTTGGTGTTTAACAAAAGTGATACTTCAACACAGTGTTACATATGAAACATTGCTAATCTTTTTTCAATTTGGGGTAATAAGTCCTTAAAGTTTTAGCAGATGAAGTAAAGCAGCTCTAAAATAACTAGCTACTCATTGAGAACCTAAACATCAACAAGTACATTCCACATATAAAAGTTAATCGTAGTATTATTCTAATGTCCAAAACATGTGTTTTTAAATTTTTTAAAACATTTTTAAAAAAATTATAAGGAGCCAACGAGTATAATTGGATTTAATTGCACATTATACAAAGGGGGGAACTAATTCACTACAATTAAAAGATAACAATTCATACAAGTAGAGGGACTAGAAAGAAAAAGGACAATTAAATACAGTAAGGGGTTTTTCTAGAGAGAGAGGCTCTGCCTTCTCTCTAGAAAACCCTAACCCTAGAATTTCCCCCAATTCAATTTCTCAAGTCTTTTTGCATCTTATAATCTACCTTCAGTCCTGTAATTTGTGACTTTAGTTCTCAAATCAGTCCCTATCTTCAGCCGGTTCTCTTCTCTTCATCAAAGTCGTCGTCTTCGTCTTCGCGTCTTCCAAGGCGATGGTGGATGATGATCCAGAAAGCTCCTCCAAGAAAAATGGTTGGGTTTAACACCGCTAGCGCTCGTCACGGGGGCCGGTTTCGCTGGTCTGGTTCGTTAGCCTTTGTTCTCGACGGAGGTTCGCTGGCTGTTCCCGGTGGAGGTTCGCCAGTGCTCGGTGGCTACTCCGGCGAAGGTGGCTCGGCCGTGGTGTTAGTGGTGCTTTGCTTGTCCGCATCAGATTTTTTATGAGTTTTTTTTACTTGTTCTTGTTTCTGGGTTCTATTTCTTTTTCTTGTTTTTTTAGTTATTGTTGTTTAGTTGGTTAGTTTTGTGGTTGATCTGTTGGCCTCAAGTTATTGTGCTTCTCTCGTGAAGTTGTGGGAGCTTATTCATTTTCGGTGATGTTCGTCTTGCCCCCCGCGAAGGGTTCGACGTCGATTTGGGCCTGGGGTGATGGCGTGAGGCCGCGGCGGAACATGTGCTCGAGTTCCTTAGTGCTCCTTTTTTCTTCGTTTTCTCTGTACTTGATGCTTATTGTAACCACCCTTTGGGGTGTTTTAGGGGGTCTCTCTTGTGTAGACACCTCCTAGCTTTCTCTCCTTATCAAAAAAAATATATATATATACAAGTAGAGGGACTAATTTGTAACTTAATTGTTAGTTAAAGCCTCTCTTATATACTTGAGTATTAACAATAACAATCGCAAGTGACACTTGTGCATTTACCAAGCTATCCTACCCCTACAAAATCCTCACATTTTCACAAGAGTACTCGTTTATTTCCTTTGAAATAGCTATAATGCCAAGCATATAGCCATACCTTAGCAATTATTAGACTCAAACATCAGGCTAGGGAACTAACTAATCTAGCAACAAGTAAGATATTGAACAAATAAGTGAGGACATGCTCTAAAAGAAACTCTTAGCATACATTTGTATGAGACTCATATGAGAAGTTTTGACAATCATACTATAATTAAAAGAATACGCATTTGCACAAAAGACAAGCTCTCTCCAGAAGTTGTATGGTATACCTTGGAATACATAAAGCTATGCACATCTAAGACAAAATCTCAATTTTTTTTAAATTTCTCCTAGCGGGGCCCACTTAAATTAATAAATAAAATAATAGATAGTGTCTTGGGAACATATAGCTCTATGTGCTCTAAGGTGTACCTTTATAATTTGTGTTCTCAAACATGCCAATAAAATATACAGATGTTTACGTTGAAACGTCATGTGATGCAACTCTCTCATAGTCAAAATGCATTCTCTCTCATAGTCCATTTATTTTAACATGTGTATAATGTATAAAGGTATAAAAATTTACACAAGTTCGAAGTAAGTATGAGATAAGGTTGAGGACCATAAAATTAGTTAAAATTAATTAAAATTACCTAACAAACGTACATGTTTTGATTCTACTGTTAATTCTAGGGAAATAATAACAATAATAATAATTATTATTATAAATAAGTCATAAGTCATAATCGTGCAACATACGAGTCATAAGTAAGTTTTAAACTATTCTCAATACAAAATCATAAAATTTTAAATTACAAGCTAATAGCTATTTTATATTTAGCTATAATTGTTCTCATGTTGTTCTCCAAGATCATATTTCTTTTTTCTCTAAAAGTACATGCACTTCCATTTCTCAGTGTCAAACTTAATATAATTTTATCTTAGTACTCCATAAGTGTCAAAATATCATCGCGTAAGATATGCCTAGATCCAGTTGTTATGTATAATCACAAAAAACTGATTATCAAATGTGTGCATCCAATACCTTGAAAAAATAAAATAGAACAACATTAAAGAATAGAGTGTGGAAGGTCCTACATGGGTGTTTTTTTATAGATCAAAACCAGCTTAAAGTTCCTCTTCTGAAATATATATAAAATTATGGATTATATGCTTAACTTCTATAATCATCACTTCTAATATGGACTTATGAGTGTGGTTCATGACATGACCGGAGCCGGTGGTAACATGGGTGCAGTTACAACTTAAGTGATTTTGTTTAAAGGATCTCAATTCACAACAAAAAAAGGAAATAATATACATGTGTTTCAAGATCATATAGCATGCATCATCGGCATGACTTCCATATACTTTACACCATGGAGAGATATGTTTTAGGGTCCTAGTAGCTTAATGATAGAGAATATATTTAAGATATTTTCTTCACAACTTTAGAGATGTATTTTTGTATAAGATTATGATATTATCGTGTATAGATTATCCTTATATTTCCCGAATCTCTAACACAATTAGGACTGATGGCACTTTGTAACCTATATATTAAATTTAATTTATTAATCTAAAATAGCTTAATATTAAAAATTCATGTCATAAACTAATAGCTTATAACTATAATTAGTTAAGTTCTATGTTACTCATGTTCTTCTATCATTCAATTTCAATTTTTATAAATTATGAGGGCAAATGTTTTTTTACCCTTAAGTAAATACATTATATACCAATGTGAAAGATTTTGAATTGGTTCCCCAATCTTGATCTCAATTTCATAAGTAGCAGTTAAATATAAGATATAAATAAAATATATATGGTGTATTTTTAATAAGTTGAGTAACCCATTTTTGTTCACCGATGTGGATGTGATTCATTTTTTTATAGGTAAGTTGAATTCCCTTGCAAGGAGGGGAGAAATTGGGAATCCCTCTTGCAAGGGTGAAACTCTATCCCATAATCTTTGGGCTTAGAGGTGATGCTAATACCACTATGCTATCACCTACTGCTCATTTTTTTCTTACATGGCTGTAAATAGATATGTTTGTATTTGTTGTCATATTATATGATTTTCTTATCTTTATCAGTTTGTCTAATACAACACATCCATACATATAAAAAAACACGCTATTATAAAAAAAATTAAAATATTTTTTTACTTTACTATTTATAACGCAGATATTAATTAAAAATTGAACTTCCCGTGCATTTTACACGGGTCCAAAAACTAGTTCCACATATAAAAGTTAATCGTAGTATAATTCTAATGTCCAAAACATGTGTTTTTAAACTTTTAAAACATTTTTAAAAATTATAAGGAGCCAACGAGTATAATTGGATTTAATTGCACATTATACAAAGGGGAGCTAATTCACTACAATTAAAAGATAACAATTCATACAAGTGGAGGGACTAATTTGTAACTTAATTGTTTGTTAGTTAAAGCCTCTCTTTATATACTTGAGTATTAACATTAACAATCGCAAGTGACACTTGCGCATTTACCAAGCTATCCTACCCCTACAAATAATTATATCTTCACATTTTCACAAGAGCAGCAGCTTAGGAGGATGAAAAAGGGTAACATCTATACAATATAGAGCAGCAGCTTAGGAGGATGAAAAAGGGTAACATCTATACAGTGTGTGATATGAAGTTTGTTAATCAGAGTGCATGTGTGCAGCATTTTCTTGCCAAGCACGCGACGCAACGTGACTACTCGTGTGTTTTCTGCACAAGAGATTTTAAAGATGTTGTTGGATTGCGGAGTCATCTCAAACATAAGCATTCTCAGTTTTTGAACGATATTCCAGCGTGCCAATACTTGAGCCAGTGAGATGAAGCCCTGCTGAGAGCCCAGTGGAAATCGTTGAGTCTGATGATGAGGTCAACGAAAATGAGTCCCCAACAAAGCATGATATTAGTTCAAGTTTGCAATAGGCTATGGTATTAAACCTCGTAATAGACTAAATGGTATTAAACCTCGTAATAGACTATATGGTATTAAACCTTGTAATTAGTTTGTAATAGACTATATGGTATTAAACCTTGTTAGATTTGAGGCTTTGAGCAAGACTGTATTATGCATATAAGCATATTGCAGAATGTACTTGCAGACATAAAAAAAAAAGGGGTACGAGTTTATAATTTAATTCGTGACGATCATAAGTGGAAAGCTCATATTCTTCGGTCATTAATAAACAATTTGTTGGACAATACTCAACACAATTACCACGAAGCAATAATGCATTGATCTAGCTGCCACCGGAGCCACAAAGAACTGAAGACCTTTACTCAAAAGAAAAGAAATGTGACAAAATAGATTGAAGGGAAAAGGTTCGTATTATTATTAACCCAAAGGAGATATTTATAGTACATCATATAAAACCTAACTCAGGTAGAACTAGGATAACATATCCTAAACTAAATATAATACTAATAAATATAATCTCTAAATAAACACTCCTAGATAGATATGTCTAGGTAAACACTTCTAGATAGATAGATTTAGGAAATACTCCTAAATCTATCCTAACATGCACCCTCCCGCAATCGCAACGGCAGTAACACGAACGTTACGATTGGCGAAACAAAAAAAATTAAGTCAAATCAAATTAAATAGATATATTGTTGGGAACGTCATTCTTTTCGAACCCGCCAAAATTTTTCTTCTTATATTTGGGAACGCCATTCTTCTCGAACCCGTAATTTTCTTTGTCTTGATGATGAAAACGTCAATCTTTTCGAATCCATCAATAGTCAGTCAAACAGGAACGCCATTCTTTTCGAACCTGCAAATTTGTCTTTTTCTTCTTGATGAGAACGCCACTCTTTTCGAACTCACCAAGTATTTCAACAAAGTGGGAAAGCCATTCTTTTTGAACCCATAATATTCATGTTGGTCTTGAGCAAAATAACTCTAATCAATACTCGAGTTCTACGAGATATTGAATATAATCTTTTTTTTTTTAAGACTTGATATTCCTTCAAACTAGGCATCTTCAAAAACCTCACGCTATAAGCATAACCATCCAGAAATAAATTCTTGATATTATCATAAAAATATAGAATCCCACTATGAAAATCTTAGGCATAAAACTCACAGAAGCCAAAACTCACATACAAGTGCAGCAGCAAGTATGATAGGTCAACGTAGCCTCCTTGCTTGAGTAGAGGGAGAGTCGATGCTTCGAAGAGTAGGTATTGTAATACGGTGCAAGAAGGCATCCCAACACACTTACCAATTAAACCAGATTCACAAACTACGTTGCAGAGACAAACAATAACCATAAGAGACAGCCTTGCGTGATTATAACAGGATCAGTAAAAAAAATTCTACTTTTGAGGGGTTAATAAATCCAGCCGGTGGGTTTTTCGCGGAACCCACCGGCAGGGGAACAATATGTTCTAGTTTTTACCCAAAATCTCACCTGACTCTTGATACCATGACAAAATAGATTGAAGGGAAAAGGTTCGTATTATTATTAACCCAAAGGAGATATTTATAGTACATCATATAAAACCTAACTCAGGTAGAACTAGGATAACATATCCTAAACTAAATATAATACTAATAAATATAATCTCTAAATAAACACTCCTAGATAGATATGTCTAGGTAAACACTTCTAGATAGATAGATTTAGGAAATACTCCTAAATCTATCCTAACAAAATGGCTTATTTATAGAAAGTAAAAGTTAGATACTAACTTTTTTTTTTTTTTTTTTTTTGAAAGCCGAGCGGAATCAACTATTATTATTAAGTAAACAGAAATCAGAAGCAAAGTTAGATACTAACTTTAGTATCAAAAGAAAAAGTCGATTTTGATGGACTTTCTCTCTCCTAGCGTAAGCATCACCGTCAGTTTATTATCATCAGTTCACTAGGTACACAGATAAAGTATCATTTTCATCGCTTTGAAAATGGCAAATCCTTCTTTGGCCGTTGATTAATGGATTGTTGTCATCGGTCTCCACTCTTATATAAGCAACCTGATAAAAGTAGGCTTTCCTCCACAATGTCATTTTTTATCAGTTATATTCATCAATTCATGTACAACAGATGTGAAGAATTTCACCCACCAGATAATTTTTGTCTTGAAGAAACCACTTGAGTTTTATAGCAAGGTAGTATAACATTTTTTTACTTTAGCTTAAATGATGTATGCATGTAAGTAACAATTAATGCATCTCGTACCTTTTGGATATCAAGTTTTTTATGATGAGCTTCATGAGCTTAATCCCCTGAGACAATTATTACTGCAACAATATATATTTTAAAATCAAATATAATATCAACGTTATTATCTTAGAATACTTTAACTTGAACATTTTCATATAGTTAGTGATGGAAATATCCAGCGGATGATCCGACCACCCGCTCCACCCGCGCTATTAAACGGATGGAAAACCCGATTTAAACGGATGAGAGGCGGGTGACGGGTTAACGGGTGACGGATGTGGGTCAGATTCGGGTGATAATTTTTCATCCATCACCCGACCCATCACCCGTTTATATATATATATATATATATATATATATATATATATATATATATATATATATATATATATATATATATATATATATATATATATATATATATATATATATATAATTCTTTGACTTTTCAAACCTAACTTATTTTCTTATGAGTTCTTTCTATTATGCCTTGGATCCTCTACTGGTCGGATTGGCAATGGTGGTAGTAGAAGGTGCTGTTACAGCTTTGTATATATGTTATGCCTTGGATCCTCTACTCATTCACAGATGGGATGCTGAGTTTTTTAACCAGATGTCAGAAATGCTTCATATACCCAATTAATTGGCTTGATACATTTATTCTTGAATCTTGATGCTCTTGTCTTTTGTATGTTGTTTGTAGTTTATGTTAAGTTAATTATGTATAGATGCAGTAAAGGCTGCTGCTTTTTCCTTTCCCCATTCTATGCTTTTCTTTCTCTGTCTTCCCCTGTTTGTAAAATCTGTTAAAACATTCGGATGCGGGTAGTTAAAACTTATCAAAGAGGACAAGATCCGGATGCGGGTAGATTTGTTGTGGGTTTTATGTTGCTGGGCTGGGCTACTGATTTTTTTTCTCCCATCACCCGATAATCACCCGATCCATCCGTTTCACCCGCGGGTGATGGATGTATTGATTCGGGTGAACATTTATGCGAGTAACGCATGGATCGGGTGAAGCGGATGGATGCGGGTGACGATCCACCCGCCCCGAACCCGATCCATTTCCATCTCTAGATATAGTGGATGAACCAACATTGTCTAATTACATTTTTTTTATCGAATAAAAAGCTCATAATAAACCACAAAACTCGATTGCTCAAACGAAAACAACAATTGCTCTTGTAACAATGTAACATTATCTAGTAACGCCTAAGGGTATAACTACTCTTTTTGAGAGAAACCACCACAACAACACATCATATTACTGCCATTCATATCAAGCATATTCTCACCTCTATTACAACGCTCTCAACAAGTCAAACAGAAACAAACTCGCTACTTCAACAAGTAGCGACTATCAAGACCTCTAGAGCTTTAGTAACGTTTTTACCTTGTAGTTAAAGTCGACAAATCTACCCATTTAACAATTTCGCCCAATCACACCCACAAGGCCATAAATCAACCCAACACTAGGGCTGATTAACAAATCAGGTCGGATCATGTTCGGGTTAATACTAAATGGGTTGAACCTGTCTCAACCCAAAACGGGTTGCAAAACTCAACCTTGACCCGACCTGTTTATTAAACGGGTTACCCATATAACCCGTTTAACCCATTTACATATTTATTACTATTAAATTTTTATTAAAATTTATTAGTTTTCAACAATAAATTAACATAAAAGTATGCATGATTAGATTTTCTTTTCAATTTTTGTGTTCTACAATTAGTATTTTTAAAATTTTCACCAACTTTAACACAACTTTTTAGGAAATTTTTATTTTAACGAGTTAAACAGGTCAAAGCAGGTTAATTTCAGGTTGACAAATGTCAACCTTAACCTAACCCATTTAATTAAATGGATAAGTCGTGTCAACCCATTTACTTAAATGGGTCAAAAATCTCAACCCAAACCCACTTATTTCAGGTCGGGTTCAAGTTCGATAAACAGGTTGGGTCAGTTTTTCACCGCCCTGTCCAAAACCTCTTCACTCGAAAATATAACACAACTAAATACGACCTTAGGGCGGTAAATAGCAAGACTCCTTAAATCGGCGAAGAGCGACATCGGTGGGGCGAAGTTACGATAGAGAAGAAAGATGGCCGGTGGCGCACAACGATCACAGCCCCACCAACGAAAACCACCACCATCACTAATCGCAGCTCAACACCGTGAAATCCAAGGTCTCCTTCTCGACCAAAAAGAAATGGTCGCAATCCACGCCGCGCTCAAGCAAGAACTTCACGCTGTCGATCACGAATTGCGCGAACTCTCAGCCACCGCACGCAAACTCAGGGAGGAGAGAGACTCTCAAGTTAAGGAGCTTTACGACAAATCCGTCAAGGTTAAGGCCGATGTTTGCGCAATTGAGGCCCTTCATTCTGAACATGCGCAAGTTGTTGCTGATATTCAGAAGTTGACTGAGAGTAAAATTCAGCTTGCTGCTCATTTTAAGGCGATTGATTCTGAGTTGAATCGGGTTAAGGAGGATGCTTCTCAAGTGCGTGTTATTATGGATGATGTTCAGAATATGAAGGAAGAACTTCAGAAAGGAAGGTGAATTTTTCACATTCTTTTTTAATTGGATTGATTTGGGTTGAAATATGGGATTGTCATATAGTAATTTTTCAGTAGGGTTCATTGTGAAGTTGGGTTTTATTTAATTCAATGGATTTGTATTGTTGAAGTGTGAAATGTTATAGTATTGTGCAGTTGTGCTCTAATTGACATGGGGTTTTATGGGAATGCTGTGAAATTGGGTTTTATTTGGGGCTGTTATTTTGGATTGTAGTTCTATGATGTTTTGATTTTCATTTGGGTTTACTTGAGAAAAGGAAATTAGGTTTATTTGATTGGAAAGATTTGAACTTTGGAAATGTGAAATGTTATATTATGCTCTGGTTAAGAAGGTTTTTGTTGGGACTTTATGAAGTTAGGTTTTGTTGGGGTTATCATGTTGTTTAAATACAGTAGGCTTTTCTAAGGACATGAGTTTTTCTTACTAATTAATGTAGTGTAATATTTCTATTGTTTAATGTTAATGGTATAAATTTCTCATTGTTGTTGAATATTGGGGAAATCAACAGAGCTGCAGTAGAATGTGAAAAGAAGACACGGGCAGCTAACATTGAACAAAGTATAGCGATGGAGAAACATATGAAGTCACTGCAACGTGAAATTGAGATGCTACATGCTGAGCTTGCGAA
Source organism: Beta corolliflora (assembly GCA_947648045.1). Taxonomy (NCBI): domain Eukaryota; kingdom Viridiplantae; phylum Streptophyta; class Magnoliopsida; order Caryophyllales; family Amaranthaceae; genus Beta; species Beta corolliflora. The sequence goes on from CANSZD010001700.1 coordinate 95,282, forward strand.
TGCTGAGAAACGAGCAAGGGCTGCTGCTGCTGCTTCAAATCCAAGTATGCATTTCCCAGCTCTTCATTTGATGGGGTCGCTGTTGTGCTATCTGCACACCTTAATTATCTATATGTTGCAAAATTTCCACGAGTAGCATTTCCATTTACTGAATTTCTATGTGTCCATGTTTCATGCTCAGGTCCTGGATACTTGGGAAACTACGGAAGTCGTAGTATGGCATATGGAGGAGGTCCTTATTCTGTTCAATATTCCATGCATGAGGTATGCGATCCGTAATTGCTTATTAAATATGCTTAAGAAGCTGTGTTAGACTTGGCAAATGTGTGGTTTAGTATCACATTGGTGTTCATGTTATAAATGTACTTGTTGAAAATCCTTGACAGTATTCGACTTGTTTAATCAAAGTGGTTCAGAATGCTCGACAATTAATGGACCTGTTTAACCAAAGTGGTTAACCATGTTGACCCATTGAACATGTTTGATTCTTGCAGAATTTTTCAATAGCAAATCACTTTCTCTTGTCTAATTATGTTATTTTATTAAAACAATCGAAGTTTAGCTAACCCCTACCTTTTAACATTAATTACACTGAAGCTCTCAAGAAGTTAACAATGTTTACTCTTGCATTTACTTGTCTAGATTCAAGCATAGAAAAAGTACTTTCCAGAAACACAGATTTCTAATACAAACTGTTGCATTAAGGTATAAAGTTTCTATGATTAAATCTAGAGGGAGGGAATAAATCCCTAATGCCAGTTCGCAGTTCGTAAGTGCGAGGAGGGTGAAATTTTGACCTCCTTGTCCCATAAATTGCGTATCACTTTTCTAAGATTCCCTAAAATTAAACTGAGTTGTTGTTACCTGCCAATGTTATGGAGGAAGCTGCCTTGAGATTCTCATAAATTCTGTTTTGCTTTAGATATTATTGTGACACCGAGAGAGTGACATGTTGATATCAAAGGATTTCGATACTGAATTTAGGAAACCTTTTCCAACAATAAGGCTACACCCAAAATAAATTTTACATGTTTTGGGTTCAAAAATAATTTTCACAAAATTGTATGCATAGGATTTGATAAGTGGGCATAATTTTTCAGGTGCAGAGCAGAGCTGCTACTGCACCAGAGCCTATTGATTAGCCTATTGATTTTAGGATGGAAGAGAGAGGTCAAACCCGAATTAAGAAATTTAAAATTGAAATTACTACTACAACATCAAATAACAAAGTGCAACCAGCTGCAGCTCTATAAAAGCAATTGGATTAATTGAGCTTTTATTCGTCATCTAACCAATTTGGGTGGACACTTGGGGTGGAAGCACTAACAGAAATGGAACAGGAAACCCGTCGTTTGGCTTCCATCAATTCTGTCACGACTCACGCCTACACTCCTGTCGGTTCTTTCTAATTGGGTGCATGGGGGTGAGAGCGTATTGAATGATGTTAATTTTGGTAATCTTGCACTTGGGAGCTGAAAGTTAAAAGTTTTTGAGTCTAAGAGGGAATGCAAATGATCTCTAACGAATTGGGTATCCAAGAAAATGGATGACAAAGGTGGGGTGGAAGTGGGAATATGGATGTGGGCGATGATGGGTTTGTTAAGGGATTTTGAAGTGCGGGATTCTGAGAGTCTATTGAAAGAGAAAATCCAGTTTATAATTCTTTGGTTAAGGAAGGAGATTGCATTTGATACTAGGGCATGAATTGGGAATCAGATGAGGTGGAAGAAGAGGGACATTGCTAACGTTGGAGGATCTTTCTTGGTGAGTGTATGGGGAAGTGGAATATAACATTGCTAGTCATTAGCGATTCATTAACAGAAACTGCTGATGACATTAGCAGGTCTAGATTCACCAAAAATAGAAAAAATGCGGTCCCGATCCAATCTTAGGTGGATGGTTTTGTGGAATATTCTTCTAAAAGCAAAGCTTGTGGATAAACTTTTTATAGGTCTAGCATTAATATGGGGAACGATAATAAATCATGCAATCAGTAATTACGTCTTCAGGTTCCTCATGAGTCATGACCAGTCCACCTCGCAATGTGGAAAGGCCTTGAGCCCTTGGCATATGTCTCTTGTAGCGGTTAGGATAAACCGATGCTCCTCTGAGTACAATATTTCTCTTGTCAACAATGGGATATGCTGTACTGAAGCACCTCTATTATAATTAGCTGAAAAACTACTTACAAGTAATTATGATGTGGTTGCAACTTGGGTCTTCTCATTTTCTTTTAGTTACGGTGAACATCATCTGAAGTATGTCTGTTCTATTTCAGGGACAATTAACTGCTGATAGTGCTTCCCCAGCTCTATATGTGCATCGAGCAGGTAGCCATGTCCAATTTGACTCCCAACAGCCTCATTTGCCGAAAGGATAAGCTCTATCTCGTGACTTTCCTTCTCGTTGGCTCAAAGTGTAAATGGATGCTTTAACTGTAGAACATGACTTTGCAATCAGATTTTGGCTGAAACCAGAAACACAGTCTGGGAATATAGTAAGTAAATAGTCACTTTATCGACTTGGGATAAGAACAAATATCTGCACCAATTCTGGAAGCTCTTTCTTTTTTGGTTTACTCGTAGATTGGATCAGGTTAGACTAGAGTTGTTCTACGGGATACGAACAAACATTTGCACCAAAACTTTACTGTACCTTCTTCTCACTGATAAGGCAACTAAAAGTATCTTTGTGCATTAGTTAGTTCGTTTTATTTGCTGTTATAAGGTATAATACATGAATTTAGGGTTGGTCAAGTTCAGTGTATGTATGATATAGTTTGAGACTTCTATCTATCATTGGATTTTTTACCTTGACAATACAACTAGATCAAGAAGCGGTTAGCGGTTTTTCAATGGGATGACCATCTCACAAGTCACAAGGTAGGGAGTGCAACTGGCTTCTCACAAGTCCTCACGTGTCTCTACTGGGCAAGTTATTGTAGATTTGTAGTTGGCTTTTCTATCAATGACACATTCTAACGGTTTGCTCCATGTTGGTTTTGTTACTTCAAAAAGAACTATATTGTGTTAGTGAAGGACTTCGCTCGTTACTCCGTTTGCACACGTTATCAGATATATAGGTGGATCTCAATTTGCCCCAAGTAATTGTTCAAAAAATACTCTTCATTTGATAGTAGGCTTTAATGCTTTGTACTTCAATTTCTATACATTTTTTTGGCGGTAAATAATAGTTTAGTCGTGTTGGTATTGACATCACCTCTGACTCCAAAGGTCTTAAGATCAAGTTTCACCTTTGAATCCCCTTATTTGCAAGTGATTTCAACTTACCTTAATTTACCTTATGCTTAATGCTTAATATTGGACAACAAAATTCGGCATTGGCTTCCATTTCTATTCAAGTTGATGGGTCGTGGGTCAAAAATTCTTTGAGAGCTGGGGCCTGGGGGTGGTTGGTATGTGGAGGATGCACCTCACACTTTTTGGGGGAATTTATTTCATTGCTAAGAAGTAAGAATGCTCTGCAAGTTGAACTTTTAGCTTCTCTTTACTGCATTCAATGGGTCATCTGCCAGGGTTTGATTCAGTTTAGATACTCATCGACTCTACTGCTGTCACTCACATTCACATCCTTCAATTCAAAGGTCGCACTAATGTTGCTCTTCGCTGGACTGTTCAACATATCCTCAACCTAGCTTCTTCTCTTTCGTCTTGTCTTTGAATTGGCCAACTTTTATCGTTCCTGTCCTTAATTGTTTTAAATTAGTTTAGATGGAGCTCTTGTAAAAAAAAAAATTAAATTATTAAATAATAAAAAATTCTATACGATTTAAAAATGCGTTGGACACTACATATATGGTAAGTGGTTCCTAGAGCAAATGTAAGTGTTTAAGTTTCTTTATGCTAAACTAGTTTCCTATTTAGATTTTAGTGGCCAACTGAATAGGCAAGAAGAAATTACATGCGTATAAGAAGAAATTTCATCTTCAAAATGATATTTTTTCCCCATCAATTTCATTGTTATTTAATAACACTTGGTCATGAATGGTAATGAAAGACTATTAACAAAAAAGGATGTTTAAAGGTAAACAAGATTTACGCATATCAATGCACAAGTTTAACTATTAATAACTTAATTTTGTTCTTTTGTAAAGATTATAGAACATTTTTATAATCATTTATTCCTCATATAAATCACAAAATAAACAAAGAAAGTACAATTAATCTGATTCTTTGTGTGTTCTTCTCAAGAATAAAAATATTGTTAATGAAACTATTACTTTATAGTTACTTATAAACTCCTTTTAAAATAAAAAAATTAACTTGTAAGACAGATCAAATTCATTTCAAATGTAAGGCATAGGTTGATAAATAAAATCTCAGCGTTTGAAGCATATGTTTCTTTGTACAACTCGTCAGTGATTTCTCTACTTTTGATGTAGTTGGCCGCAAGCCCGCAAAGTAGCCACTATCCTACTTTTGATATCTTAATCGCTTCACCGTTGTTGATTTATAATTACGGTAAAAGAAAAAAGGCAAAGCCGCAAAGGTAAGTAAGAAACGGAAAATAACGAGACAAGAAAAGGCAGCCTCTATTATTTGCAAGTTCGCACAACTACTTTTACAAGTTATCAAAAACAGAGTTGTACAATTAAAAGCAGACCCCTCTACTACTACACCAATCTCGCTAGACACTAAAATATTATGAACATCACAAGTCTGCGTGCAAGCAAGGAGCATACTTCATTCAGAGGCCGTGTTGCCTAAGCTGGTATTAAATCAGTCTTCACGCCTGTTAGCTCATACATCATCTTCATATGCTTTGCGCCAGATGGAAGTTATAACGTAACTCGCCGTGATTACCCAATTTCTTAATATTAGACACTACTAGTTCATCAGAAGTTCACTCGAAAACAAGGGAAGGAATGATTACGCAACATCGACACCACGTTTCAAGGATGAAGAATCATAATTGGAACTGATGATGTGAGTCGTGGAAGGTTGAACTCTGACTTAGATCCAGATTCGAGTCAAAAATGAGACTGCAGGCTTTTAGTCAGTTCGAAGAATCAAATAGATCTGGGAAGGAATGATTAAAGGCCCCAAGTCCGAAGCAGAGTCATTGATTGAGCTGGCAAAATATTGATTAAACTCATACATGCAAGTTAAGCTTGCTAAACTAGTAACATGCAAGCTAAGATGCAGCGAAAGACCACCAGCTAAATCTCCTAAACATAAAGATGCAGTCTTAAAAGAGCAGCACTCACCTGAAATGTTCAACCTACCAGCAATTTTGAGATTTATCCACTTGCCTCTATAAAAGACAGTCACACAATTCAAATCAATCCCAACCCTAAACAAAAAACCCCTCGAAGTTGACATGTACTAAAGGAGTAAAGGGGTACGTATTGCTCAAAGCAAGTGAACAACCTACCTCTTTATCTCCTTTTGTGAACAACCAAGCAGCGGGACTACAATTAAATTCCTCAAGACAATAGTTTTTCTTAGTACATTATATGCTTCGGAAATTCTCAGTATGGACGCGAACGGTTTCCACCATGAGAATGCCTATCTGGACCAGAGCCTCCATAGTCTCTTCGACGATCTCCACCTCCGTAACCACCTCTACCACCACCTCTACAGTAGCAAAGAAAAGAATATAGTAAGGAAGGTAATCAAGAGCATACGAATAACAACAAGAGAATACATACACCAACAAGAGACAGGAGCAATCACTGATCAGAGAAGCTAGACATGTAGGTGTGTTCTCTTCACCTTAAAAAAAAAGTTTCAGGTCTGATGAGGTCCAATCAGTGGTGATCAGATCTAATCAGGTGTAAACATAAAGGAATATCAGGGCTAATCAAGTCCAATCAGAGATGATCAAGTCCAGTTTAGATAAGTTCAGGTAATATTCAGGCACCATATGCTTCCGGCACACTTTTAAAAGTTGAATGTAGTAACAAATACTCCCTTTACCCGAGTGAATCAAAAATCCAAGAGCACATGCCACTTTAGCTGTAGTAACAATTACTTCCTCTGTTTTTTTAACTTGCAACATTTCCCTTATTAGGAAGTTGCATATTACTTGCAACATTGACTTTTTTGGAAATATATTCTCTCTTTCTCTATGCTAGAACATGAGATCCCTTTTTTTTTTTATCTCTCTATTTCTCTACTCTCCTAACTTATTGTGCCATAGTCCAATGTCGCAAGTAATAAAAAGCGAAGGAAGTACAATGTAATTAACCTAACATCATAAGCAAACAATTCGAGCTCTCATATGCTTACAAGAACAGATTCAAGCCTCACTAAATAGATGAAGCATTTCAAATTTCAACCAAAATCACACAAAACAAAATGCTCCCAAAAGATAGTTAGATATTCAACATTGAACAAAAAAAAGTGATATCCTAGTCAAATGCCGAATGAATGTCCACCCCCCAGAACACAACACATGCACCAACAGCACCATCATGTGCTAATTCATGGAGAATCTTAAGCCAAAACACCCACCGCTTTATAATCAATAAATTAGTAAATCTCAATAACAAACCAAAAAAAAAACACTGAAGAAACAGTTCAGCTTACAAATATAGATCAATTGCATGGTAATATACTAAGAGCAAAGATTGATACCCATGGCCATAGGACTGTGGTGCCCTTGGTGCAGACTTCTCTGCCATTGCAACATTGATCTTATATCCTCTTATGTCATGACCTGTATTAGAAGCAGTTATGTCATATGACATATAATGTAGCGTGTAAGTTATATGAAACCGCAGCTCTCAGCATACCGTTAAAAAAGCCACCAGCAGCATGAGCTGCTGATGGGTCCTCATAAGACAAAACACCATCACCCTTGTTCTTTCCATTATCATCAGTGTATAGCTTTATACTCCAGGGCCACTGATCCTTGTAACCTCTCTTTTGCTTGATTCTTGCAACCTGAATAGCAAAGATATAATGTCAACTACGAAAACCACCTGTTCTCATTATTCTCACTTGTCATGCCACGATTTACCAAGGCTACTGTTTAGAGAATTTCCACAAGTACATGAAAAAAACAAGTAAAATACATGTCATCAATCATAAAATATTTGCAGCAACTTAGGCATTTATCATAGAATAATCTGTTTCTCCATTATTTCTTTCTTTTTTTGGGGGGGGTACATAAAAATTAATTCTGAAAGCTGCAATTGTCGGCAAAATCAACCTTATACAAGTCCCTCTCCATTTTAAAAAATTTCAACAACTGATTTGAGAAAGGATGCAAAAGAAACAACTATGTATATATAATTGATACAAACAGGGGGGGGGTCAAGAAAATACTGGTGGAAGCTATTTGCAAATCCAGTTTGACTCCAAATTGGACATAGGGGTAAAGTTAAAAGTTACAATCTATCCAATTTTCTTTTTAAAGTGAGGGCCACTCATCTTTACTCAAAATGATACAATGATCTCACTTCAATTTGAAAATGACCATAATTCAACAAGACCATGAACTCCAAAAAGCAAATGAACCATCTAAGAAATGAATGAAATTTAGCACAAAATTTGAGAAACGAAACACTGTTATTAATCTAGATTTCAAGATTGAAGAAGGGAAGAAACAGAACTTACAGTTCCAATGTTACCAAAAAGATCTCTCAGTTCATCAATACTAACATCTGGTGGCAAATTAGAGATATAAATCCTGGAGTTGTCACATGAATCCCCACAATTCTCATCACATTGCTTCACTTTTGCAGGTGGGTCAGCAGATGCTGGAGCATCTCCACCATAACCACCACCTGAATTTCTTTGACCACCACCATATCCACCACTGGGCGGACCACTACGACCACCACCGCGATAATCTGCAGAAGCATCAGCACCATAGCCACCTCCTGGTGCACCATATGATGGTGGTAGTGATCCAGGGCCACCAGTATAGCTTGTTGGGGGAGGGACAGCAGAATCATTTCCATAGGCAGGGTTTGCACCATAGGGGTTCTGCATAGAAGGGTAGTTTCCACCAGCACCACCATATGAAGGAGCCGCTGGGGGAGCCTGGCCATATCCACCATCATTTCTACCCTGTCCGTCACCATAAGAGCCACCCCTGCTACCTCCACCTCTTCCACTATCATAGTTGTTATCCCTCCCCCTATCCCCTCTATCACCACCATATCCTCCACTACCTCCTCTACTGTAGCCGCCACCTCCACCTCTATGGTCACCGCCAGTGCTGCCACCACCGCCGCCGCCGCCGGCAGGTGCAGCTTCTCCACATTTATTACAAGCAGTTCTTCTTGCAAAGTTTAGGTTCCCACAACTGCACAAATTAAACAGTTTCAGCTGCTATACTATCTAGAAATATAACAATGATCAAAGATTCGTATCAATTCAGTATAAAGATACAGACGTAAAAAAAATAAACATAAGATTCAACCTTCAACAAAAGATGTCAAATATCAACATCATCCAAGAGCAACGAAACTGAAAGGAAGACAAGTTTTAACCATACGTTGATTTCAATAGCTACCTAGATAGTAACTTGGTATAATAAAGCATGGAACAAGAGAAAGACAAGTTTTAACCATATGTCAATTTCAATAGCTACCTAGATAGCAACTTGATATAATAAGCACGGGACCCTTATAGAACACATCAGATCAATGCTTTGGTACAGATTTAATAGCTTTACTTGTATCTACAAAACTTGAAATATTGAGTAACACAGTGAAGGAAAGAAGTTCAACCTTCAACAAGAACTAAATGCTAGCAGAATAACAATACCAAAACCAAATAAAAAGGAAAACCAGACTAAATCCAACAAAACTAAATTACTAATTTCAAAAGCCATATCTTTCATCTAAGTGCCAAAAATTACTACGGAAAGTCTTTGGTTGAGCGGAAAACATCATCAAGGAAAGGCAAATTACCCACTTCCCTTCGATTGGTTTATGAAAAGTAGAAAGCATCTTCCTTTTTAACGCTACATTTTACTCTCTAGTCTCTATTCCTTATCTTCCTCAATCTCTCCTCCCATTCACCCTCTTCTCTCCATTCTTCCTTTTTTCTCCTAATTTCTTGCAGAGATCCACATAAATATAAAATAATCTACAATAGTAATGTTTCTAATCATCATGGAAAATCATTTTCCACCAAATGTGTCTTTCAATCCAACCAAATCAAACTAATTAATAAAGCATAGCATTGAAAATATCTTCTAGCATGACGAGTATGTAAAGATTAATAAAAAAATATCATGGCGGAAGTATTTATCCTGTCCCATTCACCCTCTCCTCTCCATTCTTTCTTCTTTCTCCAAATTTCTTGCAGGGATCCACATAAATAAAAAATAATCTACAACAGTAATGTTTCTCAAAATAATGATTCATGGAAAATCATTTTCCACCAAATAACCAAATCGAAACTAATTAATAAAGCATAGCATTAAATTTTTCTTCTAGCATGACGAGTATGTAAAGATTAATAAAAAGATATCGCGGCGGAAGTATTTACCCTGGATTAGGACAAGACCAATCGCCATCTCTACCACTACCTCCTCGGGCGCCACCTCCACCGCCTCCACCACCTCCACCTCCTCTGCCTCCTCTTCCTCCGCCTCGGCTGCCTCGATCTCCTCCTCCTTGATATCCACCACCTTCACACATTTCAATCACAAAATTCACATTACAATCGCAAAATTCACATTACAATCGCAGAATAAAACATCTTCAAGGAAGATAAATCAACTAATTTCTTAAAGAAAACTCAATCGATCAAAATTCGAAACAAAATCACAAACTACCGCAAGAAATCCAAGAGAAAAAACCTAGAACAGCGAAAAAACGAAAGCGATAATGAGAAAGATAAAGTACCTCGACTGTCAGAGTTACCGCCATATCCACCACCACCACCTCTACCACCGCCTCCATATCCTCCACCACCACCACCTCTTCCACCTCCGCGACCGCCACCGTCACCGCCTCCATAGCTTCCACCGCCATAACCACCAGCAGAGCCTCCTCCTCCGTAACCTCCGCCACCATAGCCTCCTCCGGAGGAAGGAGGATTGGAATCGCCGCCGTACATCGTGAGACGAGATCTAGGGTTTTGTAGAATAGAGTACAGAAGGAGAAAAATGTGCGAAGAAGAGAGAGGTGAAGCGATAAACTAGTGAGAGTCTAGAGAAATCCGATTTTAGGTTAAAGAGAGACAAAAGGCAGGTTTTTTGGGTTTAAGTATTTCCAGTTAGACCAGCCGATTGAGCCAAGTTAAGATATTTTGGTCCTTTTGATCACCAGTTTTACGTTTTCATCTGTCAATTGCCTTCAGTTCTGTCCACAAATAAAGGAAGGGGATGGATGCCATTTAATACGCATTTAACTCAGTTAGTAAAGTCAGGTTCGTGTCACTCCAGTTTAGTTTGATTTTTGGTTGGTTTTATTCAACCGGTAGTTTATCAATTAAGATGATATTGGCATGGTATCCAAAACTTGCAAAAAAATAAATTAACCTTTGGTTATTCTGAGGAATATTTACTTGTAATTCTAATTTGAATATCTCAAATGTTTTTTTCCTTAAAAAAACAAAAAAGAAACAACATAAATCTCATTTCTAAGAATTAGTATATTTGATTACTTTTGTTTCTCCTTTACTGTATATAACCTTCTTCGAGAAGGTCCAACAATCTTATAAATCTCCGAGTACAGGATATAATTCAATTTCTTACACTGTTGTCGAGAAATTAATACCCTAAATAACTTTCACTTTATACTTTTTCTCTGGACTTCAAACATTTAAGTAATATGTAAATCAATATTGGAATATATCAATGATCCTTTCATTATATTAAACCAGTTTAAGCTTAATAAGTTCAAGTTAACTAGTAAGGGGTAACTAGCTTAAAGATAGTTGGTGTTTATCATTTCACATTAAAATTCAAGGGTCAATAACTTTTAGACCAACTTGTAGCTTAGAAATGGTTGGTGTTTTTCACTTTTATAAACACATAAAAAAAATACACAGATCTTTTAGTTAAGTATTCTTAGATGGCTAAGATTATTTAGAGTTTTCCTTTTCTTTGGAAGGTGATGTGAAAGACTCTTATTGGATCGGCACCTCTCGCAACTATAAGTAAACCAATGCAGATTAGCATGTCAAACCCTTTGGAAGTTGAGGGGAAAGGATAAGGGAATCTCCACTCCCAAAGAGTCCTTATTCCCTTATAGGGTTTGAACTTATGATCTCAAGATTATAAAGAGCACTCCTTTCTACTAATTCACTAAACCAGGTACTACTTAGAGTTTTTCAACATGTTGGACGGTCTAAGAATCTAAGATTACCACACCAGTTAGCAGTTATAACATTTGTTTTTTTTAATGTTCTCACCGAAGGTCCCAACCCCACATGTTGATAGAAAAAGGAGATAAAATCAGTCATAGAAATTTATTCCAACTCTTGTTGCCTTGATTTGTGTGTACTTTTGCTGTGTTACACTTATAAACGCAGGAAGTAGTTGTCTTTGCTACTGGGAATTTCTTCTTTCATCATGTACACAATGACAAAAATGACCATATGAATAGATGATCGGGTATCTAACCAACTCAAGATCAAATCTCTAGGTAGCAGCTAACAGAACAGTTGAAAATTGCTGCTTGCCACAGTTCTGATTTACAGGACAATTTAATCATACCAGAAATACCATCACTGACAAAAGAATCAAGTACATGGATGAAGGCACTCGCGGAAAACCTCCATATGAAGTCCTTAGTTGAACAACAAATCTACAATTATCTACAGATGGATCAACAGTAGTAACCAAGCCTAACCCACCAAAGTCACAGCTATCAGGACTCTGATCATGCTGCTGATAATAGCTATTAAAAGCATAAGATATGTTTCCAGGCCAAGTAAGGTTGTAACACGAGCCTCCAGGAGACAAAGCGCTACAATCTGCAGTTGAACATGCATCTAAGGCACTCGCCGAGGCATTGCTCAAATCTTTGTCGTTGTTCAAAACGCACCATTTGGCAGAGAGATACTCCACATTTTGGGCATTTACAAGGCTTCTTGAACCTTGACCGAGATTAATCTGGTATTTGGCTTGTCCATCAAAAGTGAAAATTCCCCAGTGTCTCTCGAAACCACCATCAGCAATGCTTCTTTGATCTTCGTCTAAGAGGCTGAGAATGTATGCTTCACTTGGTGGGTTGTGGGGCCTCAATGGGGTCCCTGATTTCTCGCGAAGATGGATCAACAATCCTTTCATGAACGTTTCACCAGTAGAGGAATTGGAATTAACAGCTCCATCTGTGGGCCATCCAATCTGGTCAATGATGATATCCATTCGGGGAAAACCAGCACTTGATAATGCAGTAATGAGGGTATCATAACTCAAGTCAAAGCTGTTATCATAGAGTTTGTGATTATCATTACGAGGGTGGGAAGTTTCTTTGAATAGAGAGCAGTGAAGGGAGATGTTTTTATTCTGTTGGAGAAGGTGAAAGGGAGATATGCTTGTTAGAAATGGTGAGTTATGTTTTTGCGAGAAATGAGAGCAGCTGGACCATGGTCTTGTTGAGGTCAGATCTAAAATGCCCCTTCGAAGGCAAGCCAGATTCTGACTGAAAGGCGTCATAACTACACGGAACAACCACCTTTACCTGGTCAGCTCTGTTTGCCCTTGTTAGGGCCGCTTGAATGTTGATAGCAGCTCCAACTACAAATGGGATATAATGTCCACCATAAACTTGCAGAAACGGACTATCCCCAACAGCAATATACCTGTCAGTGGTGAGTCAATTAGAACAGCAAGAAGCGAACAATCAAGAAGACAAGAAAAATTATCACTCACATCATAAAAGATAAAAACATAATCATAAAAATGGAGATGTAATTAAATAGAAGTAGAAAGGACAGAGCACTCTGGCTTATAAATTGAAAGCTACTTCCACTTGGTATCAGCATTTCACTTCTCTCTATGAAGTCCAAGTTGGACAATGAATGATAATTCTATGACAATTGATAATTATATAACATTGCACAGTTTCCTCTAGGCTCTATCATAGAGGTCTTGGGTTCGAATCTTGCCAAGTGTGGTGCTTGGGGATAGAAATCCATTTATCTTCCCAGCTACTTGCAAGAACCTAACCCACAAATGGCAAACCAAGAAATTGTGAGAGTTGAGGTCCGGAAAGGGTCCTTCTCCTTACCATAAAAAATAAAAAAAGAAAAAAATGTTTCGAAGAAGGAAATTATCTTCATGCATATGCTATAGATAAACCACAATCTTACATCAATGTCTCTAACTAGGCTTTTTGCCTATGGTGCGTTAAAGGTTCAAATGCTCGTCATGAATCATGATATGAAGTTTATAAGCTAATCATTTAGGGATTGAGTATTGGCTGCATTAAATGACCTTGGACATCCTAGGCTCCTAGCATAATGCATAGAGTGTCCAGCTTGATACTAGTTCAAACAATCAGCCCATATCCAAATTTAGATTACAATAGAAAAATGTCTTTCTAATTCTTATCATTGTCTAAAGCACTAGATCAGAAGGTCACTCACATATTTTCTTAATGGAAGGGTCTAACAGATACTAACTTATCTGCAAGTGAGGCGTGAGGCAGGGATAAATCATCTGAAGTGTGACCACTATACCTCCTACCTCAACCCAGCCTAGGCAATATAATACGCCTATCATACGCATCACGCATGGGTAATGGTGTGGTGTCATTCACCGTGTATACTGGTATCTGGCAAAATCTATAGCCCCTACTTTGCACATGAGTTATGAAACTTAGGTTTTTAAACAAAAGGCATAGAATAGACACACACACACGCACTGACGCACACGCACAAACATACACTTACACGGAAAATTATCTTACTTATCCAACATCGCACAGATGTAAAGAATGAATTAAGAAAACATAACCTCCTTTTATTATACAAACAACTAAATGCAGCGTGGTCAACAGAAAAAAACTTTTAGAAATTTACAGGGCAGTACTAATGCATGTGATTTAATCAGTTAATAACACTATATTTGCTACAGATTCCACTCATATATGAATATGCATATCATGGCCTTGTTTCTTCATCTTTTATGGAACAGTAACGTTGGCGACATCCTGTCAAAAAAAAAAAGGTTGGCGCCATGAGGCATTTGCTAGGGTTGGAAGAATAGGCACACGAAAGAAGTTGAGGTGCTTCTTAGACCACAATTAACATTGTACCATACACCAGCATGCATTACCTATGTGCCTAACATCATCTTAAGTGTTGAGAATGGAGGAGAACAAAGTCAATATTTCAACGAAGGACAACATTCCCAACATTAAGAAATCTCAGCCTAGATGGGAGTTTTTCACATTACTCCATAAGCTATTAGGTGATCATTTTATAACTAATTCAGCAGTTTGCAATCTCATCTAGTCGTCACTCGCATTAGCTCAATCTCACCTATAAAAATCAAGATGTCTCTACACTCCACAAACAATTCTCAACCAACATATACTATAAGACTCTCTTACAAGTTACATTACAACATTGCATCATAATAATCCCATCTTTGGCTAATCATGAGCTCAATTTTCACCCAAAATGAAGTTTTTACATAACTCAACATTAAAAAATCTTAAACTAGATGGGAGTTTTTCACATTACTCCATAAGCTATTAGGTGATCATTCTCTAACTAATTCAGCAGTACGCAATGTCATCTTGTCTGTCACTCACATTCGCTCAATCTCACATTCTCACCTATGAAAATCAAGATGTCTCTACACTCCACAAACAATTCTCAAACAACATATATTCTCAATACTCTCTTACATTACAACATTGCATCATATCAGTCCCATCTTTAGCTAGTCATGAGTTCATTTTCTTGAAGTCCTTTTTTTATCAAAAACACATCTTCAAACAGTACCCAAATCAAACAAACAGAACAGTCACATATCATAAATTAGCTAAACCAATGCATTCTTCAATTGCACAACAAATCTCAAATTCACATCAAATTTGCAAAATAAAACAATCAATAATTTATTGTGAACTATATCAAACACAAAAACTAACTATATCAGAAAAGATCGACTATATCAAATGAAAACTGACAATATCAGAAAACCGATTATACCATACAAAATCTAACTATACAAAAAGTGATTATATCAAATAAAACTGACTATATCGCATGATACACTGTGCACAATAAGTTATTGTGAACCACGTCCATTCAAGTTTTTCTAAACAATCAATACCCTAAAATGGTAAAATGTCAACTCAGAAAAACAAACAAACAAAGAAAGAGAGAGACTAAACATACCGAATTCGGACTTTAGGGGAAGAATCAGAGAGATAACGAGTGAGATTATCATGAACCCAACTTTGAGCAACTTTAAAAGAAGAGTTTAACTTGGGTAACATATAATTTGGAATACCCAAAATAACCTCAATTTTGGACCCCTTAAGAGCTTCAAGAACAGAAGGTTCAGCTTCAAAGAGTCTAACTTTGGTGACATTGTTAGACTTGAGAAGTTGCACAACTTTAGAAGGTGGAAGTGGGTGTGATGCGTTTCTTCCCCAATTTACTCCAATGGAAGTACATGTAACTTCTATTTTTAGAACCCTACTGAAAATGGCGAGTTGTAGTAGCAGCGTTACCACAAATCTCAGGTGGTGGTGGTGGAGTGGAGCCATGGGAGTAGAATTGGTTTTTAGTAATCATTGAGATATTATTCATTCTTTCATTATTATGGTTTGATTTTTTTAAATTTACTTGGGTGGTGTTTTGTGTGGGTCTCATGTGATTTTTTTAATGACAAACAAAGATGAAACTTTGGTCGGATAATATTTGATTTTTTTTTTTGTAGTTAGTAACTTAGTAAGTTAATGCTTCTTTTCTAGGCAAACAAATAATTTTTTAAGGGTAAAACATATTACTCCCTCCGTTTTCGAAAATTTTTCTTACCGTCTTTTGGTAATTTCCTCTCACAAAAGCTACAAATAAGAACAGCAAAAGAAAACGGAGCGAGTATAAAAGAAGTTAACAGATGGTCATGTCAAAAAGAAAAGGCAAATGGTTTAAAATTTGGCTAAGAGATGGCAATAACGTCTCAATCTAATCCCAATTTTCAATCAACATAGATCTCAAGCGAAAACAATTCTATTGTGAAACTAAAAAATGGGAGAATTGAATCCTAATCAAAATGCGTGAATAGTGAAAATTCGATTAGTTGCTAAAGGTCACTTGCTTTTCCTGACACGGTTACAAGCAATCGCGATAATTGATCAATCGGGGAAAGATGTTGATGATTTACGTATTCATCATATCTCGTCGGTCCCACAAACTTCGGGTTTCCATTGCTGGATCGTGATTTCGATTGGAAAAAAATGTCGATAATTATGTCTTGCAAGAAATTTAGAGATTGGTATACAAGTCTATGTGACATTTTCGTCATTGGACCATTAAGAGTTAATTTGGTCAATTCGAGTTTTACCAACACCTTTATTCACCACAAATTAGTCAAAAGTCTCGCATACAAATATTAGATAAAAAGATAACATTGATTACAAAAAGCTAAGGTACTCCCCATTTTGAAGACCCGCGTACACGACGGTGCACATGCGAACTAAACGTTTGTTGACAAACAAAACATATAAGAAAGAGGGTAAAAAAATATTGTTAAATCAAGGAATATTATTCCAATAACCCATTTATCGTCTCAAAGAGTCTTAAGGTTTAGGAAAATAGGGTCATGAATTAACGTTTTTCCGTCCCAAAATGTCAAAAGAGCATAAAACCAGGTACACGGCTTAGAGACATTTTTCATGAAGTCAAATAAAACTTGTAAAATAAACATTGTTGTGTTTGGATACCGTTAAAAGCATATATGTTATGAAAATTGGCATATATAAGTCGGAAAACTTAAGCATTATAATTATTAGGATGCCAATAGAGAATATAATTCATAGTTGTAAAATGCAATCAATGTGGATAGTCTCAAGAACAGTGAGTCATCCTAAGTAACTTTTTTGTCCGAGGAAAACATTCCGAGTAAATGAAAATCACAAATTCAAGAGTTTCATAAAACAAACGGTTCTAATGTACGGTGCGTCTGTGTGACATTTTCGTCATTGGATCATTAAAAGTTACTTGGTCAATTCAAAGTTGTTACAATATCACGGAATATGATAATATAATCCAAAATTTACCAAAATTCTTATAGACCATAATTCTATTAATTGAAAATATTAATTTTTGGTCTATAAGAATTTCTCGGTCTAAAATAATTTTGTTCTATAAGAATTTTGAAATTTGGATTTCAGCATTATTTTTGATATTTTTGCAATTAATTTTTTATTGTAAAGCGGTTTTCTATTGGTGGCCCACGAAACTGGCATATATAGTGTCGCAATAGCGCAAAAGGAATTAGATGATCCCGTTATTCGGTTATAACGAGTTGTCCGAGCAAGCGGCGACGATCATATAACCTGGAGAGGGTGGTTTTGGATTGGCTTACCAAGGTGTACTAAAGGATTAGAGAGAAGTCGCGGTCAAGAGGCTTAAGGATGGGAGCCGTCAAATTGAACAGTTCACCACGAGAGATGAAATTTAAAATTCATGTGGAAGATGATAATATAATCAAAATTTTGGGTTGTTGCATCCATGGACAGGGAGAGATGTATTGTCTATTCTCTGGCTCAACTGGAGAAGCTTAAAATCTTATCTCAAAGGTAATGTTTTGAATTCGAATCGGAAAAAGTTTGTAATTAGTCAATTGATTTCAAATTTACTATATTTATTAACCTATTGGCATGGTGATGTAATTGCGAGATGAAGGAAGAAATAAGTTAAATTGCGAGAGGAGATATGAGATTGCTCTTGGGGGGTAGCAAGTGCAATCCAATTTATTCACGCGATAATTCTAAGCGTGTGATTGTTCCTAAATCTAACACATTTAAATTAGGGGATTGTGGGGATTGAAACATAAATTGGATATTGAACTCGGTTACGTGGTTGCATGAATTCTTGGTCTATTGGTTGTATCGACGTTTGATAATGTAATATAATCAAAATTTAAATTCATCTAGAAGATGGTAATATAATCAAAACGGATTTTTCACAGTGCACTTGAGGGTTCACAATATTCCGCAGTACCTCGCGTTTTTAACAATTCACCTGGTCCTTTGAGGTTTTGAAAAATACTCATAATACCCTTAGTGACTAACGGCAGTCAACTCAGATTAGTCATTAAGGCTAAATCAACAAATTAACCCTAAATAACCTAACTAATACTAATTAATCCTAATTAACTCTAATTAAACCTAATTAATAACTTTAAACCCTAATTAACCTATCTCTCTCCCTCAGCCCCTTAACCCCACCACCCAAACCCCACCACCTCCCCTTACCCCACCCCTGCGGCCCCACCAGCGGCGACGGCGACTCCAGGCCCGACCCCCAGCGGCGGTTAACCCAATCCAGCCCATCTAGCCCCCGGCCCCGGCCCACGAGTCAACCCGATCGCGAGTCATCCAGGCCCCTAACTTTGCGCTCCTTTTTCTCTCTCACAGATTGTTCTCTCTCTCACACCGTTGTTCTCTCACACCGGAGTTGTTCTCTATCTCACATCGAGCGTTTCTCGCTCTCGTCATTGGTGTTCCTTCTTTGTTTTGGTCGTTGTTGATGTTGTTGTTCGTTTTTGTTTTGGTGGTGCGTCGGGGAGAGAAATCGAAGGGGAGGGGACGGGGGTGGGGGGGGTCAAGCTGGCGTTTTGGTGGTGCACAGAGGGTGTGAGTGTGCTCGAGGAGAGAAATCAGGGGGGGGGTAGGGGAGTGGGGCGACAGGGGGGAGGGTAGGGGGGCTGCGGCAGAGGGGAGGGGAGGGGATGGGCGGGCAACGGGGAGGGGTAGGGGCCGCGAGGGGGAGAGGGAGAGGGGGAGAGGCGCCGGCGGTGGGGAGGGAGGGGTGGAGCTAGTGGAGGGGGAGGGGTGGGGGGTCTAGTGGAGGGGAAGGGGAGGGGGTGGGTTAGGGATTTAAACACTTCAATGGGGTTGGGATCCTTGCGAAATAGAAAAAAAATTGAAGAGAGAAAAAACAAGGCAAAGTGAGAAGGAAATCCGAGTTAGGGCGTAGGCACCGGCGAAGCAAAGAGTGGAGGTGGTAGTTTTAGTGGTGATAATCGCGGCGGGAGGTAAGTAGGTAGTGGTGTTGGTCTTTGTTGTGGTGGAGAAAGAAGTGAAATATGAGTGGAAATGTTATGAGCTCGTCAAATCCTAAATTCTCACAAACCGGGAGGGAAATGGTGAATTAGTTGTAACGGAAACTTAAACAGGGGCAAGCCATGTATTTTTCAAAACCTCGGGCGCGTAAAGGTGAATTGTTGAAAACGCAAGGGTACCGGTGTGAATATTGTGGAAGCCTCGAGAGTGCGCAGTTGAAAAAATCCGTAATCAAAATTTACCAAAATTCTTATAGACCGAAATTCTAGTGTTGTGATGTGATATGATGGAGTAATATTCACATTTTGTATCGGATTAATTGCGAGTAGGTGCATGCTACTTATGCGTTCACTAGGCACTGACGCCGATGAAGACGAGGAACCGCACGCCGTAGGAGATCTACGATAAACCCTCGGCACCTCTACTTCCTACTCTTCTTATGTTGCTATTTC
>CANSZD010001701.1:0-179542 GCA_947648045.1 Beta corolliflora
GAGAGAAAGAGGAAAAAAAGCGAGGTTTCTAAAGTTGCCAACTTTGAGCTAATTTTATTAGTGTGACAGCAGACAAGTTTGTTCAATTGTTATAGTTGGGTCAAAATTTATGTCGCTTAATGTAATTTTTATTTCCTTTTTTTCACCTTTGCATTTGTTAAATTGGTTTAGGCATTGATTCAAAGAAATGAATATTATAATATGTTAATTTTGTTGTGGCTTGGCTTATAAATATTTATATCAAAGGTAGTTATGGGGAATAGAATAGGGAAATGGTTCTGTTTCGTAATCACAAGGCGAAAATAAGCGTGCGATAAGTTAACGAGCGATAAGATAAAGTTGTAACGAAGATAGATAATTAGCTTACTGTTGTTTGGCAAAATTAGTAGCTTATGTTGATAAACTATTTTGGCAAAATTTAGTTGATATCAAAATTTTAAAAAAGATTTTCAAAATTTACGTCACTGATTTTGAAAGGTAAAAGTTTTTAACTTATCATTTAAAGTCATTTAACAGCGCGAAATTTTATTTTAAGTCTTCCCGGAGAAACACTCCTTTAATAATAATTTTAAGCGGCACCCGAAATATGTTGCGCACGTGTCATTTAGTCCAACTAATATAATTCCCCAAACGGAGCCAATAAAGAGTAGTTTATATCAAGATTTTCGAGTTAGAGGTGGTTTAGAACAAAGCCCTTTGGCTAGTACGGGTGGTTTTAATATAAATTTTTATAAGAATGTTAATTCATTAATTGATTAGGTAGTCGAAGTAGAAGCTACTACGTCCATGATATCGAAGCATACTAGTTACTAATAGGGATGTGCATTTTCATATATCGGATCATTTTCGATTAGAAAATCCAGGAATATCTAGTTTTAGATCACGAAAAATAGTATACGATCTCATAATATCGAGATATTCGATGTTTACCGGATATTTGAATTTTCGGATTGGTTTACGGATATATCCATATCTGATCAAACTTCACTGCTAAATTAATTATCAAAAAATTTCAAATTTGGATCTTATTCTCCCCCTCACTGTAAAATTAAAAGAGAGAAACAATATAGCAAAATGGTATTTTAACATATTCAAACAATAGATGGAATGATCTTGCATTTTGTAACTGAAGAAACAAAAACAAACCAAAAGATACATTAATTTTACTCCATCTACTGCCATCTTCTTATAAGCTGGCTGCGCTACCGGCAACTGGCACCATAAGTAGTGTTTGACGTGTCGGCCTACATTCCTGCATATTAGTCTTCTTGGTAAAGACGGATAACGAGGTAGTAGTAGTAATATGGACAGAAATGGCGTTTGGTGTTATACAGCATGTCATATCACATGACAGCACTGATATGACTAATTGTGTGTGCTTTTAAACCATTTGTAGTAATAATTACTTATTTACTTTTGTTTTCAAATTCAGCTTGGTGGTTGATTTTGCACTAGTTGGGAAACGGGGAATAAGTCAAAATTTATCTTTCGTCTTAAAAAAATCAAACAATTTGGTTTTGATTATTGGTAATATTGTGCGTTTTCCCATGCAATTTTAAAGAAAATTTCATGTCATTACTCATAGTAATATTATTGGAAAATTTGTCTTGTTTTAAAGTTCGGTAGAAAAAAATGCTTTTAAAATATTTTTGCGAAAGCAATATAGCTTAATTTTAACAACAGCCACATGCGTTTCGATGTGGTTTGAGATGCGTAAGGGTAACAATTACATCTTCATTTAGCATTGTTTAATTAAGCGCAGCCTTGGCTGTCATCTTTGGCGGGAAATAGATAAATTCATCTTCCAAAATTAATTTTGTGGTTTATTTGTTTTGCCGAAATGCTTTAAAGGGTTTTTTTAGCAAAATTGGCTTTTAAAGGTTTTGGCAATTTTCCGATATTATTTTATCATAAATATTCATTTTCAGTAAAATTTAAATTTATCATCCATTCACATCTTGGGAAGGGTGGCGTTGAGTGGTAATGAAAATTTATTAAGGAAAACTTCATGTTTTGTGATGAAATTGGCATTATAATGGGTATTGATATTAAATTTCCTTACAAATTCGCTCAATTATATTGTAATTACCTTGAAACATAACGATTAACTTAAAACTGAGCCGTATAAAAATTCTTTGAAAAGAGTGAATAATTGATGTGGTTTATTTTCTCATAAAAGTATGTGTTATGATTTTTTAATTAAAATTGTTATGCCTTTTACGCTCACCTTTGCTTGCATTCTCCCCTTTTATGGCAACATAAAATTATTCGCAACAGTCTGATCTGTTATTTTATTTCTTTTCTTGTGTTTATTTAGAAACATTGTAAGCTTATCTTAATTTACATGAGCTTACGCATATCTAATTCTTATCCGAACTTATTTAGACCTTATTTGCAAGCGTGAAAAACCTTATTTCACGAACTAAACGAATCCAATTTATTCGACCATTATCCGAACTTATCCCAAACTTATTCGAACTACTTTTTTATTATAAGGAATGAAATAATGTCAACATACTGCACTCCATACTTTTTTGTCATTGATTTTTCTCTCTCTCTTCATCACATGGGTTCAATTTTTTCTTTCTACATATCTCTCTCCTCTCCTTAGTTCCTTTCCTCCTGGCCTCCCCATGTTGCTAGTAATAGTGCACATAGGACGTATCACGTATGTAATACTATAGGCTATATGTAACTGAAGTTAAAAGAATATAATATTACCGAAAGATTTTGATATACATATGTAGCTCACATCTTATATACACCTATAACAACAAAAATTACTCCATATACATTTCATCAATTGGTATTTTAAGTTTATGACAAAATCATGCGTAAATTGGTCTTATCAATACTCAGTCATTGGCTCTTGCGTAATATTTTCACTTTAAGTTTAAAGTTGCAGATTTTGGTAGTTCAAAGTAAAAGCATCACAAAGAGAGGGGAAAAACTCATTGTCGCACATGGAAGAAACAACAAAGTTTTTACCCATTTATATGTGAGAGTTCTCCATGGACCTCACGTAGCTAGGCTCTTATGTCCTAGCGTGGCATATAACTATTCTATCATTTTCCTTTTACTATTCGACCTGTGACTATAATTACTAATGTCTTTGTATGCATTTAGTTGTCACATACTCAGTACTCACATACTCGAATTATCACTCATCAGCCTCTCTATAAAAAGAAACATATTCTATCATATAGGTATTGTTATTCTTTTTGGCATAAAGGTGATCTTAATTTGTAGCACACGGAAAAAAGGTCTAAATTTGAATTGAAAAGAGAAGGGGAGGGGGGAGGGCAACTTTAAGTGCTACTACAGTCTTAACAGTATCATGAGCACAGAACTATAAAAGAAGGCAGAAGATGAGAGTAATTATATTGTGGGACAAAGAGGTGAAGATGAAGTTTTGGAGAAAAACTTCAAGTGGAATATGACAAAGTATGAAGGAAATAAAGGTGCATGGGCGTGTCAAATGTCAATATTGAACAGCTCAATCGACCAAAAATGTCATGATTTGAAGTCACTGTTCACATAAACATCTGACGTCAACTGAAAACGATCTTCATTTCTCCGTGGGTAAGCCTAAAAGAGACTGCCCTTTCTTTTGAAGTTATGCTCTTTATTGCTTTGCTTGGTGCATCTTCAATAGTTGAGTTGGAGGACTTACTTGCAATTATACCTGGTTACTGGGCTGGTCGAAGTAGGTGCGGTGCGGTCGGGTCTTAAGAGGATCGCATCATGAGGGACCAGATGGCCGGGTCGTGCCAAATGTGTAGCGGATCGAACGGGCGAAAAACAAGGAACATGTAGAAAGTCAAAAGTGAGTATAAATGAATACGAATCGATCACGTATAATATTATTTAAAAAATCTATTTTATTTTTCAAAATTATTGGGTTTTTTGTTGGCCAATCTATACTTGTTGATAATGGCGCTTGTCCCAATAAGCTACTTGTCAGATAAAGCACTTGTCCGATAAAAGCGCATAAATTTGGCCTGCTGCCTTTAGCTAGTCGTGTAAATTTCCTGTCAAATAACCGGGTCTAATTGCAATATATAAAACTTTTGAGCTCCTAGCTCAACCATTAGGGTTAAGCAAGCTATATAACTTGCTCAAAAGAATTGGGACCGTGGCGAATCTTGACCAACTATTTCACAAAAGCCGAGTAGACAAATTAAAAAGTTTAACGGTAAACTTTAAATGATGAAGAAATACACTAATAGGAGCACGTTAAAGTTTAGATATATTATTATCAATGGCTACAAAGAAGTTGTAGCCAATGTAATTGTCTTAAATTACAACCCTTCGGTTTTTAAGCGGTTTATCAATTTAATTATTTGTTTGACCATTATCAAGTCTTCAAGGAGTTGGAAGTATAGTTCATAAGTAAGTGGGCGGACTTTTTAGAAATTAAAGGAATAGTTCCTTAGTATCATTAGTAACTAAATCAATTATCAAATCGCTTTTTTTAGTCACGGCAAAAAAAAGGTACATCTATTATTCATGATTGTTAGGAATGATTTGAGAAAAAAAGAACTTATTACATTTAGAAACTAAAAAAAAAAAAAGATACTAACAATAAATAAAAAAGATGTTTTCAAAATAGGAAAATGATAAGCCAAAGAAGTAAAGATATAGGGAAAAAATAATAAGAAGAAAAGAATAAGATACAAATAGTAAACAGAAAAGATTTTTCAACATTAGGATATTGGTAAGCCAAAGATAATGGGCAAAAAGAAAAAGAAAAAGCAAAAAAAAGGCATAAACATGCCTTGAGTCAGGATCAAACACTAGACCTCTTGTTCTCTAAGAGTAATGTTGCTTCGCGCACCACTATGTCAAGCACAAATTTATGTAGTACTTTGCAGTTCAGTACTTTTTTTTTATTATAATAAGAAGGGCCAGTCCCCCTGCCCGCCCCCTCTTATAAACCGTCAATGATGGAAACCTGGGTAGGGGTGTTCATAAAAACCGAAAACCGTGAAACCGAAAACCGGTCTAAATGGGTGGTAATTAGTCGTACCGATAAAAAAAAGTTTTAACGGTACGGTTCCGAACCCGGTAAAAGTAACGGTTAAACGGTACGGTATCATGATTTTTGAGTGAACGGTTAACCGAAAATCGAAATATTTTTTCCTCTATTTAATTATTGTGAAACATTTTCCAACAACTACATTAATTCTAATATTTGTTACTAAGTAACAATAATTAGAGGAAGTATGTGATTATTCAAAAAACTTTAGTACTAATTTAAACACTATAATTAGGAAATAGAGTAAATTCTTAGTGTTATAATGTTTTCAATGGATTTATTATCCACTTTACAATACACTTTATATTAGAGTACATATAATATTAAAGTATATGCACAAAACAAATAGAAAATATATATTTACATTAAGTAAAATATAATACTATAACTTGAATAACGGTAAATGGTTAACCAAAAACTACACCGAAAAAAGGCTAACCGCTAGGCGGTAATTAACCGGTCTAAACGGGTGCGGTTCGCAAAAAAGGAACCGAAACTTTGATTCCGAACCGAAATGTTGTTTTGAGACGCTAACCACCCATGAACACCCTATCTGGACCCATTTGATAAATCACAAATGATAGTCATGACTCAAGATTGGAAGGTTGGTTGGCACTGGGGCTATTGCTTAGCATTGGACTTTGGAGTTGCTTATATTCCTTCACTCTCTATTTACTTGCTACTTTTGTTTTGCACAACATTTTAGAAGATACTAGTTATTTATAAATAAATAAATCAATCAAATAGAGTGCCCTTTCTTTTGAAGTTATACTCTTTATTGCTTTTGTTTTGGGGATTATTTATAAATAAATTTAAAAGTTGGTAGAAAACGGTTCAACTTAAACTTGAGTTTTACTTTGACAATTTTTCCAACAATAATTATATATTAGTATTTCAGTTAACCGTCTTATTGAAAATCATATCATTTAATCCTTAATTTTATTGTGTTAGGTTATCAAACCGTTTAAATTGGTATTTTATTTTTACTTGTTATATTTCTTGATTGGTAATCATGAGTCATTACCCAACATAAAAATACTCAATTCTTCTTTATTTTTGTTTTTCGCCTAGCTTTTAACCCTCAATTTTTACTTTTGAAATTCATTTGCCGGTATACCATCTACATAGGATTGTTTGGGTGACGATATTTATTTATTTTTGCCTAGAGACAAATTGCCAAGTTTATTAGGAGTGTTGGTGGAAATTTCAAAAAAAGATACATTGTGTAGCATAGATGGGCAACGCATGCAATGAAAGTATCCCATTTGTGAAGCCAATAGGTGTTTGAATCTTGATTCCTTGTGGAAGGGTTTATAACCTTACCTTCGATCTACCAGTGTACTTGTTGATAAGAACTTTTGTTCAATTTCTTATAAACGAGTTTGAGAGAAAAATCACTAATTTGCGGTTAAAATTAGCAAAAGATTGTTATCTTGGGCTTGCTCGTTCGTTATCGTTTTCGTTTCCAGGTGTTCAGTTTAAAACCAAAACCAAAAATATGAAAACTAGAAAAAGTAGTTTCCAAGTTTCCATTGTCGGTTTCAAAATTGACATGTTTAGTATAAATATGACTAATTTTAACTTTATTATACTCCTTATATCATATGACTTTTATGTTCAAAAAGCCGAAAACTGAAAACCTACAATAATACCGAACGGGCCCCCGAAAAGTAATTTCCAAATTTTTGTTCCGAGCTTTCAAAATTGAATCGATTAGTATAACTTTGACTAATTTTAATTCATTAAACCATCTTATATCATGACTTTTAATATAAAAGTCATTACAACTCGAAACTCGAAAACCTGAGTAATGATGTCAAATTGGTCCCATATTAGCGATGTTTTCTCATATAACCACTAATTGAATTAGCAGATTTATTCTAAACTTTTAAAAAAAGAAAGCTCCATATTACCAATTGAACGTGGATCATGATAGTAAGTTCTAAAATGATGCAATTGAGATTTTCTTCAAGCACTATATGGAAATCAGTTACCAAAATAAAGAAGCTGAAGTATGAGAAACCATAACTATTTTTTCTAAAAAATACTCCTTGCGTTCTTTTTAATCTACACATTTTTTTTGTCTGTTTCTTTTAATTTAAACATTGTTGCTTTTTCCATTCGCGATAACATGTTTCATCTACTTTATCTCTTTTTTCCACTCACGTTATCCATTTTTTAATATATTTACCCACTTTTTAATTTATCTCTTTTACATTTTAGTTTTCTCATATATTTCGTATTTCTCCCGATTCTCCCTCAAAGAAAGTTCAGTAAACTAAAAAAACAGATTGAGTAACAATTTATTGCAGTCGTTGGTCTACTTGAACTATTTAAGCAGCCAATTTCTCCATCCAACTGATCCAAGGGGCCGGGGACAATATGGAAGGGGGGTGCTGTACCCTCTGAAACCGATAGCATTTTGGTGTGTTATTAATATAGGCTTATCAATCATAACTCATAAGAAAGGTGTGGAGGAAAAGAGACCTTAGCTTCCAACTGGCTTTTATTAGGACAAGCAAATTATGGCAATAGCCGATAGGAAGGGACAGGTTCATGTGCTTCCAGTTCAGTTCGATAGCTTTGTTAACCCGGTTTTTCTTATATAGTATATACTATGTAATGTAAAAGACTGGTTGTAAATACTCCATAGGCTATCTAGCATGCATGGATTATTTGTAGATGTGCATTGTTCCATTTTCTTAGAAATAGTTGGAGCTAATATTAATATCTTTTAAAGCCTCAAAATGGGATGTGCGTTTATCCTAAAATCTTGTGGACGTCTTCTAACTCAATATAGTCGCTACAAGCCTACGAGTGAGTGACTATTCATCACAAAATAATGTATTGAAGTATTTAAAGTTTTGAAATGAATTGGTAATGGTATGTTTGTAACTTGGATTGAAAAGGCCTCCACCACTCTTTTTTAGATTTAGATATCTATACTTCTATACTGTTTCTTTTTTAAACAAAAAGGATTGTCATACCACATCAAGGCATCATAATATATATAGTTTTAGTCTTTTCACTTTTGTAACACATAGCGGTACGAAATATTGCTTAATATTGGACAATATTAACTTATTTTAAACTACGAAATACAACAATCTTTATATCGCTTCTTTAAATAGTGACATATCAAGAAATTTAATCATAGGCATTGCTTTATTAAAAAATATATACAACATTTTTTGCCTAAACATTTTTGCCTAAACGTCATGAAATAGTAAATTTGATTATGTTGAATTTCGGGTTTTAGGGAGGAAGAAGGGAGAAGAAAGTGAGGTCGACCATTGTTGGCTTAATTAGAGAGAGCTCGAAAAGCTAGAGAGAAAGAGAAATGAAAACGTGTATATTATATGATGTAAGAAGTAAAGACAAAATATTACAACCTACCTATTTATACTAATTACAATAAGTAACAAAACTAATGCTAGAATTACATTTAATAACAAAACTAAGTAACAATACTACTAAAATCTAACAACCTAACTAACAACAATAACCAAATTCTAAACTCCAACAGATTATTAGTATTAAACGACTACATAATAATGATCGTCAACATCTATACCTTAGTATGTTAACACAACAACCCGACCCCGATAGCTCTTCAACCTTAGTATGTTAACATAATAATGATCGTCAACATATGTACCTTGTTCTAAAAAATCCTTTATGAAGATAACAAAAATTGTTAACTCTTCAACCATCCTAGATATAAAAAATGGATCTTGGAGATAGTCTAGACTTTCAGGAAAAGATACGTACTTGTATTGTATGTCTGGCATTTATCGTAGTATTATGCTAATAGGACTGACTAATCATGTGTATTTCTATAATAAAAAGGAAATTACAGGCTTTGTTAAGAGTAATGAAGTTGAGTAGGGGATGGAAATTAATTACAGGCTTTGTTAAGAGTAATGAAGTTGAGAAGGGGAAGCCTGATTTTAGTAGGGATAATTTAAACATTATGCATCTTTAGGTTTAGAAAGTATAGTTGTAGTTAATCAATATTCCTTGTTCTCTATAAATTACGAGATTATTATTAATGAAATTAAGGCTTTTAGGGGTTGTTTATTTATACTTATTTCAAAGAAAAAGTTTCACATAATTTTAGATAAGGTTAGACAAAATAAGTTAAGATAAATTCAGTCAAATTAAGTTGTTTTGATAATTTCAAACAAATAAGTTTTTTTTTTCAGACATTTTAATCACAAATCAAATAATTTCAGACAAAATAAGTTAATATAGAATCAGTTCTACTATGTTCAAATAATAGAGTTTGAGACAAAATTAATTGGAGTGAATATAGTCTACTAAAAGCTAACATGTTTGAAGAATATAGTCTAGAAACTTGCACCACCTTGATAAAAGGGGTACATCTAAAAGCTACAATCCTTTCTGATTTTTTTTTTTAAGGAAAATCCCTTCTTATCTTTGCGTGAAACATTATTACTTAAGCCATGCTTTATAATTCTGACATTTGCATTTTAAATCTTGAAGAGACACAAATTTTGGCTAATTTAATAAGCTTAATTATGTATTTGTAAAATTATGCAAATGAGATATTAAAAAACTACGAGTGATACGAATTAAATAAGATCTCTGCATGTAATCTAAATGAAATTATTGTGTATAGATAAATCATCTGTGTCAAGTGTGAGTTTGTGAAAAGTAGGAAAGTCGAAATATTCTGATAAAAAAAAAAGCGAGGAAGTAGATTTTAAGTTACAAAATCTAAGAGGTTACTTTCGAAGCCTTTTTTTTGTGCTGAGATCTTCCAGCCCAATTAGAATTGCACACAAGTTGGAAGTCGAACTCAGGAGCCTGATAGCTGATAATGGTAATGTGCTTGGGCAAAATTTGTAGCTCTTCGCTCAAAAACACTTTGCGGCCTAACTATGGAGAGTCCACAAATTTCACGGACCGGTATCTTTTTGTTTTGAACATTTACGTAAATTCGTGCTCCGCTGCTCTTTCCTCGAACACGAGTTTCTCAAATTCTACTATAAATTTTGAAATATAAAGGAAACAATCATTTATCAAGATATTCAAACTTTTACATGGCATGTATCTATCTAATATATATTAATAAGCATTCATAAGAAAGTCTATATACTATGTGGCGTTCTTCTCTAATTTTTAATGTGATGACGTTTGAAATGAAAAGTGAAGAGTAGCAATAAATCCCGTCTTCACTCAACGTTTTAACTTTTAAATGCGTAATCTTGTTTTTAAATTATTGCGTTATCGGCTTTTGGTAAGATTTGTGATTTATCATGTGAAAATATAGTCAGTGGGATCTTGTTATATTCGTCGTGTGACCGCAATTTCGTAATATGTAATTTTTATAATTTTCTTTATATGTAATTATAGATATTTGTGGTTAAAGTAATGCATCGGGATGCGTAAAAAGTGCGTTGTTGCATTTAAAAGAAACGGAGGAAGTATTTGATCATTGTTTAGTATTTCCAAATAAAATATAATAAAAGTCTTATAATTATATACTCGTTAAAAGATTTACACCCAAGTAATTAAATTTCCGCGCAATGGTAGTAACAAAGATTACTACGTAGATATATCTTTTATCTCAATTATTGTAGAAAGTTAAGCGAGCTATTGCTTTCATAATGTGTACTTGCAATCCTAGCCATCATATTATGATATTTGTGTACAATTTTTAATTGATATGGGAGTATATACGTATTTGATTGATCGAGGAGCTCTTTGTAAAATTATGTTATGTGTACAAATTAGCAATTGAGATATGACTAATAGAAAGAGCTTGGTTGTTGGCCCTGATGATGCCCCGGATCATTGTATTTTTTTATGAGATTAATTGAATTTAAAGATGACTCGTGACAACACCCAATGCTTCCACACGCGTCTTAAAATATATATACAAATATAGATGAACCATTGTGTGTTTTTTTATAAAAGAACAACGAAGTTGCTCATTTGGAGGTTGAATGCACTTGTATTTCGGGGATCTTAGGTGTAATATACTCACTTAATATGTACTCTAACTCATATGCTTTTTATATTTTTAAAAAATAGAAATATTATCCGGTCTTTAAATAATTTTTTTACTTGAAGATTAGTTGGTTAGTGCATTTGTATTTCAAATAAGAGGTTGTGAGTTCGGAGTCTTAACACAGACATTTTTATTGTTTAATTCATGTTATTTGATTGGGAGACGAAGTACATGTGGCGGCATGATAATTTTTTATCTTGGGGTTTAGAATGAGTGTATCTTGGGGTAAAATGTTAAGTATTGTGTAATTTTTATTGTTTAATTCATGTTATTTGATTGTATTCTTTGAGTATTAAGTGAGTCAAAAAAGTCAAAGTTAAAAAGTATATGCTTCATCTCGAGTCGACTTATTTAGGTTGAGTGTGATCATTTATCCTTTAAACACATGAGAGATTTAAGTGCACATGACTATAGTGAGGTCCGTTAGGTTTTGTTAAATCTAGCTTGGGAAATATGGTTTGTGGTATGATTGGAGAGTCGATTGCTTTATATGACATGCTATGCGACTTTGTTCGAGATTGTTTCGATGCTTGGTTTGTGTAGTGATTATATCTCTCGTTTTTCGGTTGAATGTTTGGCCCTATTGTAGTCCTATATTGTAGGTCGTCTTTCTTTTCCAATGTCTATGTCTTATTGCTTGAGAACAAGCAATGGTTTAGCTTGGGGAGTTTGATAAGTCATGTTTATATATAGTTTTTAGGTGCATTTAGGTTGCATTTATAGGTTGCATTTTAAGCATTTAGATTATATTTAGGTTTATATTGCATCATATATTCTTAAGTTATGCTATTATATATATTTCTATTCGGTATATTTTCTTATTTTTGATTAATTTCAGGCATTGAGAACGTATTTGGAGCATAATTAGCTAAGTTTGAGGATTAGAAGCATTTGGAAGGGAGGTGCGTTGCATAAGGATCGTATGGATATCTCATGTACGATTTTGAGCGAAAACAAAGTGAAAATCATTGGAAGAAATGTGAAAAAGGAGTCACGTCTACTCTTCTGATCATAACTTATTATGTACTTCTTATAATTGAATAATTCCAGCTGATTTGGAAACTAGACTTGAAGAGCTTTCCAACGATAGGTGGCACGCTCCGAAGAGACTTCTAGTCAAGAAGTTATGCCTTTCGTAAGTCTCGGACTTCGTTTCTTTGGAATTGTTTTCGTACGCGTGGATTACTAATTCCGCCCATTTAATGGATATTTCGACTTTCCTTATCTTGTAACTTACTTTCCTAGTGTTATTAAGTTACTTAATTATAAGGGAAGGGGAGGAAGATGGTGTCCCCCTCGAAAATACTAAATTACCCTTAATGATCTAATCGAATGAAAAAAATTACAAATGAAAACAATTTAAGAACTATTTCTCATTTCAACTTACCATTTTAAACAAGTTAAAAAATGGTATATGCATCAAATATTTCAATCAAAAATTAATTGGACAAAATATCTTGACCTTTTTTTTATAAGGAGGAATATGGTATACATGACGTTGACACGAAAAGTCCGAAACACTTATTACTTTTGATACTCTTTAATTCAGTCAAACTAACTCATTATATATATATATGTCTATTCATTTTGTTTAAAATTCATTCACAAAAAATTAATATTAAAAATCACTCACAACCTTTGTTAGTTTTTTATATTAACTAATTAATATATCTAAATTCATTTAACTATATTAATCTTTCACATTTTAAGTGTAATCATAACTATAATATGGATGGAGTATACAATAGAATATGAGTTTTAAACCAACGCACGCATCGCGTGCATATAAGGCTAGTATTATTTAGATTAGGAAAAACTCTCTTCTTTCTCTCTCTCTCTCTCACGTTATTTTAGGTTTAGTTTAGTTTTCTTCTTCCTTTTCCTATCTAGTTTTTTTAGTAAACCCTAGTATTTGTTCATCTTCATTAATTCATGATTTCAATTAGTTTCTTTCATTGAATTCTTTTAATTATGTTTTCCTTTATAGATGTAATTTTTATTATTTATTTCATGATTGAGTAGTTTTATTTTCTTGGGTTTGGGAATCCATGTTTATATACTATGAATCTTAAATGATCTTTATTGATGGTTTGATTAGTCATTGATATCTCTAATTGATTAGTGTTTTTATTGTTAATCTTGCAACCTTGATTAATTGTCTCGATTAAGTATTGCTAATATCGAGTCATAGATCGAGAGATAGTACTCTTTTAGAAAGGCTTACCTACAATTAGCAAATCTGATTATGTTAGCGGCCGCAGTCTTGCATATGTTGGTTCGAGAGTCATAAGACCCGACCGCAGGATTAACCTATGCTCTAGATATCCGATTGATTGAACTATTGATGATATTTTGATTGATTTTGAATTATAAACATGGTGAACCATTTTCCTAGATCCTTTTAGTTTGATTTTCATATTTTATTAGTTAGAATTAATTCCTATATTTTCAATCATGTTTAGTTTTTCCATACCTTAAGCCTAGATTAAAACAACCATCTCTTTGTCGATTCGACCCTACTTACCCTACTATATTGTTAGAAGGTTTTGCGAGAATTATTTTTGACAGTGTACGACGACCTATCGGTACACCGTAACTTATTGTGTAACAAAATCTCTCACATGCGCGACCTAACAAACGTGTTTCATGTCATTACAAAGCTCTTTAATTTCATAGTATAATTAGTGTATTTCATATCATTTTGGAATTATATTATGTTTTTAAAATATATTTCATGTCATTGTTGGTATGTTTTACATCATTTAGAGCGGTTCCTGTCATTTTTGGTTTTATGTCATTTATAAACTATGTTATGTCATTATTAATATGTTTTTATATAATTTGGAACTATTATTTCCATGTCATTTTTATATCGTTTCATATCATTATTAGTATATTTTATATTATTTATAATTATATTCATGTCATTTTGAACCAATTACACACCTCTCTCTCCCTAACCACATCTAACCCCACCACAAAACATT
The DNA here is from genome assembly GCA_947648045.1 of Beta corolliflora. Lineage (NCBI taxonomy): Eukaryota > Viridiplantae > Streptophyta > Magnoliopsida > Caryophyllales > Amaranthaceae > Beta > Beta corolliflora. The sequence goes on from CANSZD010001701.1 coordinate 14,063, forward strand.
TTATTTCTCCTCATTCATAAAAATCACCCCCCGCCAAGTGCTCTACCACTTGCTAACCCACCCCACCCCAACACCACCATCACCCGAACCCCACACCACCACCACCTCCACACCGCATGCCTCGCTACCTCCGCCGGCAACATAGTCGCTTTCAATCGAAGAAATCCACCACCAGCTACTCCAGTACGATCGGGGATAAGCCAGGCTTGGTTGTGGAAGGATCCCAATTTAACAAAGAATTCTAAACATGCTTTTGAAAGGGGATCAGCCTTTTACCAATAAAACAAGATACAATCATCGATTACCATTGATTTTCTTCAAAGCTATGTTGAGGCATGCGAGGGCCATGGCCCTCTTAGGCCCCAACATAGCCTCACCACTACGATGTATATTTGATGGACCGAGTTCCAAAAAAAATAGAAGGGAGTTGATCGAAACAATCTCTCCCTTGTGAATTACCATATTAGGGCCTTCTAAATTCTCGAATCCGAGCCGATTCACAAACTTTACCCCTACTTCGAATCCCTAGGTTTTGAACCCTAGGTTCGAATTATGAACGATTGGAAGTTTGTGAATAATCCGGCGAAACAGACAAACAAGTCGAGTGGCAAGTGGTTGCTAAGGGACGGAGGTCTGCACCGAAGTTTGCGGCATACGGTGGCAACAATGCGGCAAAACCCGAGTAAGCAATGAAACGAGAGGAGCAGAGAAAGAACACGAGGAGTAGGAGGGAGGAGACAAAAGAAAGGAGAAGTTGTATTATGAGTTGTTACACCATAAGTTATGCTGAATAGTTACACCCAAAATTTTGTTTCAAATATTATATATAGATTTTAATTTTGAATAATTATAGTTTTGTTTTATGTTTTTGACTAAAGTGTGTATCCAAGGCACATGTTAAGCTACAATTATAGACGATAAATTGGAAGGAAAAAACCTGTAAGTGTGAGAATGGAGAACTCTAAAGGAAAATATATTAAAACATTATAATTTTTTATTTTTTAGATTTACAAAGATAAGTTTCTAAATCTCAAATGCAATATTCCTTTAATTTAATTACTATTGTGTGACCATGGTAACACATTACATTAGATAATTCATTGTGTTATTAAAGTTCTTTTAAGGGGTATGTGGATTTTGTAACTTTTTCAAGTTTAATGATTTGAGATTTTTCCTCTTCAATGTTTGTTTGGAATATTATGTTACCTCTTATTCTAAATCCAAAACTCGTCGGTCTACTTTTGTGTAATGATAGACAATAATAATGTGTGATGATCGAAAATGAATTTTATACGCTAATTATACAATAAAAAGAATAGCACTATAATTCATACGATAATGGAGCATACATATATTTTTTTCACGAGATTTTAATACAACTCAATACTACCTTTGAAATGGAAATAAATATAATAATAGTAATGAGAATTTGTGATAAAAAGAGGCATTTTCAAAGGATGATGGACAAGTATTATTGCTATAAGTGGCAGGCAAGCTCCAAAAGGTAAAGCATATATTCATTTTTAATTAAACTTGATTGATTTAAAAATATTTAACCTTATTTTTGTCTAAATTTATTTTATTAAGATCAGGAGAAGTGAACTAGGTCCAAGTGCAAAAGGTTTTATAGGGGTAACTTTTTTTTTTGAGGGGAATTATAGGGGTAAATTTTAGGGAGGAGGGAAACTGAATAATCCACCCATTATAAGTAAGGAATAAATAAAATTATTTATTTCCCTCCTGATGACTTCTACAATATGTTTATGTTTTTACATCTACTAGGCAAATAACCACTTGGATTAAAAATTTAAAATAAGTTTTTTTTTCTTGAAGGGGGTCTCACAAAAGTAAAGTTAAGTTTAACAAAAAAAGTTATGTTTAACAAACTAAGTTGAGTTCAATAAAATTAAGTTAAATTTAGTAAAAATTAGTCAAGTTCAATAAATATAAGTTAAAGTCGAATAAGAAATTAAGTTAAGTTCGGGAAGTAAAAAGCTAATTTAAGCAAACCTAATTTAAATTTAACAAAAAAAAAGTTATTTTCCAAAAACAAAAACAAGTCGACGAAAAAAGAGATTTAGTCCATGTTCAATTCAACAATATAAGTTATGTTCCGTAAAAAACAAGTAAAATATATAAGAAAAAACAATGGATAATCGGGAAAATAAGTTCAATTTAAGTAAATTCGGTTGAAGTGGACATAGCTCTAGGGGACAAGCTAAGTATATTTGAGGCGGGGGTGCAAGGGCTAAGACGATTTTTTCCTTCATAAAAAACAAAAAAAAAACAAATACGCGTACTTAGTTGCATATATACACTCTCTGTTCCCCGCTTATATGGCCGCCAATAATTTCACTAGCTTTACCGTTGCCTCTCATTTCACCTGCCAATGACCGAGTGGAATCTAAATATCTAATCGGTTCCCAGATTGACTGCAATTGGTATAGACTAGATTTAGATTGGTCGAACTAATTTTCGGTTGACAACACATAAAGTTAGATAAGGATTTATTTTGGATCAAACTAGGTGAATGTAATTTGAATTTGTTTTATCCACTAATCGTATCAATCTTTGAGACCACCAAGAAAAAGAAAACAATGTGCTATATTGTGAGCCTGAGCCATATTTGACATCTCTTGTTGGAAAATCATAGGTACGGTATTAATGAAATGAGGATCCTCTCCAGGTGATTCTGACATAATTGGCGTTGGAAAGTGATTTGGAGATTCCATCCCAAATTCTCTTTTTTTCTCAAAAAGTAGCTTACTCGGGCCATCCAGGTCTTGATGGTATTTATCCAAACTATTAAGGCGTTGTACTTGACAGACACTTTTTTAACAATATACAAAATCACTATCAATATTAAAAAGACAACCAAACACAGTTGGATCTAGACCGGGCATGGGCCGAGTCCGCTTGCTCACGGGCCGGCTCGGGCTCAGGCCTGGGGCTCAACTCGAGCCCGTGAGCTGGTGGGTCGGCGTGGGTCTTAGGGGCCTCAAATTCCCCAGATTTTGTCCTCGACCCAGTCCACTAGCCAGGGCTCGTCTTTCCTGCGACGCTGACCTGCTTTTTTTTATTTTTTTTTATTCTTAGCGAGTTTTGAAGTCAAAAAAGCAAAAGGAAAAGGCGTTACGGCACACATCGGCCCATGGCCTATATAGACGGGCCTCATCTTTGGCAATGCGCCACGAAATAAAATTGCTCGATCGCGACGGCAAACAGCACCCACGTAACGGCCAACCGGGCCTCAAGAGGCCCTCATGCCGGGCCCGGCCGACCCACATGCTGCCCCGGCCACGGCCCCACCCCTAGTTGGATCATTTAAAAGTACATAGGGTAAAAAGAACAGCAATTTAATAAGAGAAAAAAAAAGTAATAGAAGGTAAAAAAGGAAACAGAGGGTGGCGACATACGGAGCTGTGATAGGAGATCCAATTCTGATTCCTGGCTTTGGCGTGGTGTGGCGTGTCTCTCAAGTCCTGCAAACAACCAAAGCGCCAGAGAGAGAAACTCTATTTGTGTGTGTGTTAATTTGTGTGTACCCCTTTTTATCTGTTCTTCTCCTTTGTTTGAGATGGTGCGGGGCCCATCTTGGAAGACAAGGGAAGAAAAGGATTGCCGCTTAATTCTCACAATATTTTAATTATAAAAACTTTGATATTTTTTTTTTTATTAAATAACTTATTTTGATTCTAAGACTATTCACAAATATGTCTTTAATTATCTCTTGTGATCGTATAGATATACTTTTTTTAAAAATATAATCACTTGTTGTATTTGTCTTATATCGTCAAAATATCAAACTTTTTGTAATTTTTTCTTTTTGATAATTTGAGATATTAAGTCTGCTCTTTTAGACTTATCTTGGTTCCGGTTTAATTCGGTTCATTCGGTTTATAGCAGGTCATTTCATTTCGACATTTCTCTTATATTAAACTTTTTGGCGGTTCGGTTCACTTGGTTCAGTTTTTTGCTTCTAAAAAGGGGACCTAAAGGCTCAAATTAAAGTTTCGACAAGTGTATCTTAAGAAATGCATCAACTAATACTAAAGAAAAGAAAAGAATTATAATAACCTGGGTTGTCTGCCTGCCTTACTGAGTTACTGACTTACTGCCTATGCTTGTTTGTTTAGTCTGTTAGAGAGAAAGAGGAGTCGTAGTGGTCTTACTTAATTCCACCACCAGATAAAGTTTATTGAACTTTTTTTAAAATAAAAAGTAATTCATAGCTCTACACTAAGAAAGTGCAGAAGACAAACTCACAAGAAGAAGAAAAAACCCAACAACAACAAACAACAACAAACAACAAACAACAAACAACAACAACAAGAACAACGACGACAACAACGCCACTTTTTTCTTTGTCTGTTTCTTTTCTCTCTCTGTTTCTTTGAGATTTTTTTTCCCTCTCCATAATTTTTGATCCTGCATTTTCCATTTGGTTTACCTTATCCATAATTTTCATCAATGCCTTTTTCAAATTTTTTTTTTTTTGAATTTTTCATCTTGTATTATAGTTGTTTGATCTGCTTATTTGTAGTATTTCTTTCTTCTTCCTGTTGAACAACAATGTATCTCTCTTTCTTCTGATTTTTTACCTAACCAGTTTGGTTTTCAGCCTTCTTTACCCTTTGTCTTTAACCCAAGGTTTAACTTTTTTTTTTTTTTAAGGTGAGAAAAATTTCCCCATTTTATTAATCATGTTTTTATGTACTTGAAGATTCTAGAACTACATTCGTATGTTTTGCCCTGTTTACATTTGTACGGTTTCATAAATCTGTTTATTTTTTTCGGCTTCTGTGACCATGGTGGAAAGAAAATGAAAGAAAAACACTCCATTAATTGCCATAAATACAACTGTTTGTACTAAAATGGAAACAAGATTAAATCTTTAACCCCCAAAATAATAAACAAATGATACCCACTTTGGCTAGAAAATTTAATGTTACTTTGTATTTTGAACTTATAATGTTTGTTTGTTGTGAGCATTTTATTGATTTGCTGCTATATTTGGTAATGTAACAGTTTCCAGCTTGTGAGAGTGGGGAAAGTGAACAAGTAGTTAGTTCCTAAAGATTACAGAATGAATGAGAATCGTGCAATGCCAATGGAGGTGTATTATACTAGCAATGGACCATATTCGTATCAAACCAATTCTGAAAACTTCATGGGATTTTTTGATGGACTTTCTCATCCTCCAATTACTTATCTTTATCCTCCTCCACCTATGCCTAATCCTAATCAACAGGTATTGTTGTTACTTCTTTTTTTTTTTAGAATAATGTTGTTCTTTTGTGTTCTTCTTTTCTAGTGGGTGTCAATGCAGCATTATTTTGTAGTGGTTGAGAATTGGGACATGGGGTTTTTGTGGTTTATGAGGTTGTTAATACCTATGTTACTCCAGACACGGATTAAGTGTTTACTTTTGGGTACGATGTTGTCTAAGATCCGACCTCGTTCATTTTGTAGAAAAAGTCAGGTTTTTAGTTTGAAATGAAGTATCCAAGTGGAGTATCATGTCGGACATGACAGGACACCCAGTTTTTTGAGGTAAATGAAGGTGTCGAGTAACATAGGTTAATACATAGTAGGAAAAGTATTGGGAAGTTAGTTTTAGGGTTTACCTGTCAAGGGTTATTATGTGTCATATGTATTAATTGGATTATATGGTATCTTACTGTTTTTACAATGATTGATTAAAATCTTGTTGTTTGTTTTGTTTTGATCACTTTCCAGAATCCTGTTTTGTTAGTTGTTGTTGAATCAATAATTCTTTTAGAGCAGGGGTCAACTCTGTGATTCTTTGACACTTTCAACTAGGACAATTGGACAGGGCATCATTTAACGATTATTCAACTGATTATGTAGCATATTCCTTTTTTTTCCCTTGCTTGTTCAGGAAAGTGCATATTGGTCAATGAATATGAACTACAGATCTGATTTCTCTGATGCCGGAAGTACTTCTTCGTATTATGGGTATGAGGTTAACTATCCTTTACCAAGAACTGAAATTAACAGGCGGACCTGGGAGTATGCTCCTGCAATGCACATTGAAGAGCCAACCATGGTCATGCATTCCGAAGATAATGTAGTTACAACTTCAGATGGTGCTGAAGAATGTGAGTTCGCCAATGTCTGCTATCTCTCCTTGTTGTGCTGCTTGCTATTGTATTACGCCATTTCATTATAAATTCATTCCGTGGTTCTTATTATTCTAGTTGACTTATCTCACGGGGATATATTTTCCCAAAAGTTTTAGATGATGTTATGTCTTCAAGTCATATTGACCTACAATAAGCTGTCATGTTTTGAAATCAGTTTGACCTTTTTTGTTGGGGATTCACTTGGCAGCTAAGCTTGGTCTAATTTGACACAAATTTTCTTCATACCTTCAGGTCCTGTTGATCATCAAGATGCTGCAAGTCCAGAGGTAGAAATCTCCATCATTGCGAATATGTTTGATGCTAGAAAAGATTGAGTTGTCAATTGATTAGCCATATTATAATGAACTAAAATATATCTGGGGCATTAGGCATATCTTGTTGATATTTCTGTGAAATCTTATGATGTGTGCTCGCTTGTTTGGGTTTCCAATCCTTCTAAATGCTTTGAAGAGTTTGGACAATACAATGCTTGTTGCTTCAAATTACCATTTTGTTTTCTTACAAATCACCTTCGGACTCTGCGACATCTATTACGTGAGATGGAATGTATGCATGGATGATTGCCTTTTCTTTTTGTTGCTTAAGTAACCTGGCTACTTTCTGTTTTGTTACAGGCTGCCTGGCAGGATGACATCGATCCTGATAACATGACATATGAGGTTTGTCCCCAATGTGCATGGTTCATCATTTTCTCTGCCTAGGATTTCACAAACTGCTAATATCATTTGATGAAGTAGTGGATATTCATGAGTGCCATGGTTGTTTTGTGTAGCATGGCCAATTATGTAGCTAGCCAAGGTTGCTATGTCTGAAACATGATCTAAAATTAAGAAGTTGCACTTATATACTCTAGCAAGTGGCCGCACAGGTGCTGTTTGCTGTTTTGTTCCATGGCATGTAGTCTCTTACTATGAAAGTCTGGCAACTAAGCTTAGGAAAAAAGTATTCTTCTGCAGCAGAAGTCATCTTTACAAGTCTTTTTTAAAGCTCAACTGCACGAGGAAAAATATGTGATAAACGTGTTGATTGTCTGACCGCTCATTCCTTATATGCATCTCTGCACCCTCCCCCTGTTCTTATAATTTCCAGTGTCTGACTCATCCTGAAAGAACTGATTTGATTTTTTCTTATCAAAGAAATAGCTTGAATCAGCTGATGAGGGCCTGACCCCCGATACTCCTTTTTCTTTCGTGTATAAATTTTTGCTTAAAAGGCGTGAATAAGTCTCTCTTGTTGACTTGTTGTAATGCCTAAACATTAAATGTGAAGGTTTCAGGTCATGGATCCAAAATTCTCCAAGAACTTTTGCATATTTGACCACTGAGTCTAATGTGGCTGGTGAACTTTTCCAAAACTCAGATCCATGATACAAATTTCACTGAGTTTGTTGAACTTATTGGTGATCTTTATTCTTATTTATGTTTTGTTTTAATTTAGGCCAAGGTTTGAAATGGTGTGGGAAAAACAGTAATTTATTTTTGAAAAACAAATACAATATGTAGTATCATTTGAGTGCCCTTTCTTATCAGACTTCAGACGGTGAGTGAATGGACTCTCTTATTGCAGGAACTACTTGACCTTGGTGAGGCAGTTGGAACTCAAAGTCGAGGTCTTTCCCAAGAACTTATAAAGTCGCTTCCAACCTCTAGGTACAAGGCGGGTGGTTTTTTCTCAAGAAAAAAATCCAGGGAGAGGTAATATTTCTTGGATAATGCTATTTACTGCCAAGAGCCAATAAGCTCTGTTTCATATGTTCATGTCCTGCTATATTGTCCTGTTTGTGTAGTGGTGATCTGTGGCAAAGAATCCACAAAAGTATATTTCTGTATGCTGCCAAACGAGAAGAATAAGAAAGTAGAAAGAAATTGTCAATATTTTGATGATCAATGATTCAGTATCTCTGACCTGGTGCTCCTTGAAGGTGTGGCTTGTTTGAGATGTAGCAATGAGCGTCCTTATTGTCACTGATGAGATAATTTGAAGTGGTCGGGCACGGGTTGTTCACTTAGTAGGATCACTATGCTATTCAAAAAAAAATGCTTGACGCAATTACCTATGTTCTCATAGGCCTCTGTTTATAAGTTGAAATAGTTGGAAATGGACTTACCTATGTGCTTTTAAGGGAATTTGTCAGCTGTGGACCTCTGGTTAACCATGAATAGGACAGGAGGAATGCCCTTCATAGTTATGCTGCTTCATAAGAAGCAATGTTTTACTTGTTAAAAGTGCCTAATAGATAAAGAAATGACTGTGCCTTGTTGAGAGGTTGGTTCAAAAGAGTGTGCAACCACGCATGTCCTCTCTTTAGGTCTGTAATATAATATAGTAAAGAACTCACTGAAGTGTGATTTAATTGATTATGTTGTGCTGTTTTTTAGGTGTTCATTCTTGTGTTCTGATGCTGTCTGCATGTTATGCTGTTGTTTTAATTTAGGTGGTCATTTTTTGTGCTTTAATGTTGTCTGCGTGTTATACTGGTATCTGTCAAATATCAATGCAAGAATGTTTTGCTGCATTTCCTTTTTCGACTGATTCACCCTATCAGAAATTCGACGGTGGACTTGTGTGCAGATGCGTAATATGCCTGGTGACATACAAAATAGGGGACCAACAGATGACTTTACCATGCAAGCATGTATACCATTCCAAATGTAGCAGGAAGTGGCTCAGCATTAATAAGGTAATGCAAGAGCCAAGAGCTGCTGAACTTAACACTTCTCAGTACTTTGAGTATATGTCCTTTAGCTTGAGGTACTTCCTTCTGATATGTTGACCTCTTCTATTGTTCACAGACATGTCCAGTTTGCAATTGTGAAGTGTTTGGAAATGAACCAAGAAGTTGACAACATTCTCCGGCTAGCGTACGTACATATACAAGTTTAGGTTTTGTTATCTTCATTTTTGTTCCGGGTTCCTACCTTTTGAGAATAGAGAGCTGATTTTGAATCTACGGCTATATAGTTCCCCTTTTCTAACTGATATATGACCAGAATTAAAGCCTTATGGTACTCAATATCATTGTAATGTATGAAATCTTCTAATATAGAGATGAGAAAGAGAGGTGCTAAAGTTTGTCTATCGTTACTCTGATTTCCTATATTTCTTCCTCTTGCTGGTATCACTAGTCCTTACCTTGCCAAATGCTATTGCTTCTGTACATGCATCACTGCAAGTGATTGGGCTCTTATGTAAGAAGGACACGGAACTTAAAATGTGTGCGATCGTATACTTTTTGGATGATGCATCACTGCAAGTGATTGGGCTCTTCATTGGAAAGATCATTGACATAATAACCGCAAACCAATTATTAAGATATAAAAGCTTCTCTAATGAGATTGTCTTATTATTACTCCCTTAGTCCCTTTATCTGATTTGTTTTCTTTCGTTTTTATAATAAAGAATTTGATTTATATCCTTGTTATCATAACTATGCGGGGAGTTTAGCTTAAACCGGTTACAAGAAACAAGCTAGTAAATGCCTCGAGTTTTGTGTGGATGTAGCTGACTAGGCGACTAGCTGACTAGCGATTAGCGAGTAACGAAAAACGGTTGTGATTTAATTAGTTTTATGTGATGTCAATTTGGGAAGAAAGATATCAGTCGTAGGGATAGAAGAGTTAATATTATATGTTATGCATCTAAGGGGTGTTTGGTTCATATAGTGGTATGGGTTTGGAATCGGGAATGAAATCGGCGTGGTATAGGTTTGGAACTGACACTAATACCACGCGTGTTTGGTTTTATTTGGGAATGAAATATTTTCTTTTATTTGATACCTAAAGGTATTGGTATGGGGCTATGAGCCATACCCACCTCCCCAGGTTTAAACCCCATACCTTATGGGTTTGAGGTATGGGTTTTAAATCTATCAATTTATTAAATAAACACTAGGTATGGGTTTTGCTCATTCTAAACCCATACCTCATACCATAATCATATCATTCATATGAACCAAACGCTTCCTAAATCAATTATTAAGGCAGTATTATAGCAATTAGCAAACAAGATATAAATCATGATATATTTTCATCTATGCTCATTATATGGGTTTGATGCAGAGAGCGAACCGTTTCAAGAGAAGTGTTATGTTGCCATTGTGCAACTCATTAACACTTTTTACGAATTCACTAAGTAACCCACCCAACTATGAAATTGGGTAAGATATAATGGAAGTGAGCTTGATTTGAAGTGATGATAACACATAACCTGTTTCATAATGACAAACTTTCAACACCGAGTGAAATGAAACAAAGTCATTGAAAAGGTGCCATTTATAAGAACCTCGAACCACCTTGTTTGGATGAGCAATAATTATTTAAAAGCTTCTGTTTAAAAAAAAAATCTACCTATAATCTGCCTTACATGTGTATTTAGTTGGAAGAAAAGTGTTTACGTAGAAAATTATTTTCCTCACTTTCCTGTGTTTGGTTTAGATTGGATCAAGGAGGGAAAAAGTGTTTGGTTTGGATTGGATCAAAGTAAGGATGAAAAATTACTTTCCCTAGTGAGGTAAAGGAAGCCACCTTCCCTTACTCTATCAAACAGTATACAACATAGATAAATAAAGATTGAGTTGCAAGGAAAATAGATCTAAAATTGAGTTTTCCCCTTGAAAAATGATTTTTATGGAAAACCACTTTCCATTGAAAATATTTTCCATCCAACCAAATACACCCTAAGTAATACTCCATCCGGTCTTTATTAGTTTACCCGTTTCTTTTGCACAGAGTTTTAGGAGAAATAATGTTGTGGGACATAGAAAGAAAGAGAAAATAATAATTTATATTAAAGTTAAATGTGTGTCATGACAAGTTAATGGTCTCATTCCAAAAATAAAAACAAAAGAAATGAGAAAACTAACAAGGGACATCCAAAAAAAATACGAGTAAACTAATAAAGACCGTAGGGAGTATATTAAAAATGAGTTTATCCATTGTGTCGTAAAAAATTTGGGGTGAAGAGAAGTGAAGCTGAATTTAGGGTGAAGAGGAGGCAGGCCCAATTTGTGGCTGAATCACATGGGACATGTGTTTGGTCTATGGATACCGCATACCGGATACGGAAAGAAAGTAAAGCGTCTTCAATAATAAAAAAAAGAAAGAGAAATGTGGATTGAAAAAGAAAAAAGAAAAAAGAAAAAAGAAGTGGAAGTAGGAGTTGCAACGGTCGAAAACCCGTTGACAGTAAATGCGAGCGAAGCGCAGGGGTGTGCACTGTGCAGTGAGCAGAATTTGTTTCTTTAACGTTCCTTCTTCCTTTCTCTCTCCTCTCAACGTTACTTACAAAAAAATCCATCCATCTTTTTTCTTCTCTCTCTCCATCCTCCCCTTCCATCTTCTTCTTCTTCTACATTTTCTCTCTCTCTCTATCTCCATTAGTGAAGTAGCTACCTAGCTACTAGAAAAAGAAAAGAGAATGGAGCCTGCAAAAATAGACTGGAAGAATCTAGATTCTATATTCATGGTGGATCAAGTATACGAGAACATCAATGCTCCTCAATGGGTTGATTTCTTGTCCTCTACTTCTCCTCACCCCGACGACGTCGCTTGGTTCTGTCGTTCCGGTACTACTTCTCTCTCTATACTTTCTCTCTCTCCTTCACATCATTTCCACTTTCCTAATTTTAACTGTTTTCTTCTTCGCAGATTGTAAGCATCCAACCACTGCTGAAGATTTCCTCAAATCCACCCCAACTTCCAAGGTACCCAATTCTTCTTCTACTACTACTGCAGTAATCAGTATATATTTAATTTGCAATTCATTGATTGTGATTTGTGCGTGATTACAGCTATTGCGTTCTGTTAGTGTTTCCAAGCTTATTGATTGGACTCGCAGGTAATTTCTATACTTTCCTTTCTTGGATACATTTTTTGGTGTCTTCTTGTATTTCTTGGACTCAACAAAGTCGATTATACATACAGCAGGGAAGGCACCAATTTGAAGAGGCGTGGCGGAGTTAATCAATTCTCTAATCAGGAGGATACTGAGAATCAAAACCCTAATTTGTCAACTCCGCAGAATCAAATTAAGCATTTCAATCATGATTATAAAGCGGTTATTAAGTCTAGTGCTGAAAAGGATGAGTATTCTGAGATTATGCTTAAGAGTGATGATAAACCAAGGCTAAACACTACTCAATCCGCTAAGGATTTGGGGACTGGCAGGGACTTTTTCGGTAAAATTACCGACTTTTGTAATGAGTTGAAGAAGATGACAGGAACTATCAAAGAGACGGAACATGACAATCCTCTTAAACCATTAGTAGGTGTACAAGATGATCATCTTTTGGACAAGGAAAGGAAACCTTTGCTTCAGGTTAGACTTGAACCTACCAATGCCAAACCCAAGCTCAGGAACAACAACAACATCTTGTAAGCCAACATTGCGTATTTACAATTTACTCTTGCTTGTTTATTATTCATCATGTTCAATTCAGTTCTTTCAGAAAGTTGTTGGTTTAGGTAGAAACTAGAAACATACATTGGTGTTTCCTGAGATCAGTCTCCAATTTTCTATCTGTTGCTACATTCATCATGCCTACATACAACTCTTTTAATGTTATACTAAGGAGATGATTTCTGAAATTGGTTTATCAGGAGACCTCAAGATGCAGAGAACATCCCTGTTTCTCTTGATATCAACAATATAAAGGGCCAGCAAAAGATATCATCAATACGGATGAACCCTCCTACGCCACAAGGTTTTCCAGCCACTCGCGATCCTATCAAGGGAACGCCTCCAAAGGGTCCTAAATCAAGGCTCATGGTATGAATCCACCGTTATGTACCACACAGTTTGTATTGTGTTATATTTAGCATATATTACCTTCTGATTGAGATGATGTCTTGTGACTAGTGAGAGTTGTTACAATTAGCATATTGCTCCTTGCTATTGCAGAATACATAGTATTTGTGAATGACTATATGACACCACTAGCTATGATTGCATATTACTCCTTCCCAAAGAAACAGAAAATCTGCAACATGCTTACTGAATTTCATTCAATTTATTATATCCAGAAGGAGAGACAGATTTTTCAAGAATTGGAACAGAGTAAGACACTGAGGGAAGAGCTCGAAGAGAGGAGCGATAATGGGAATGCACCTCTTGTTGCTACGCCTGCGCCTGCCAAAGAAGGAAGAGCATTGGACGTCTTTTGGTTTTTGAAGCCGTGTACACTTTCAAGCTAATCAAACACACTTTTAGGCACTCATCATTTCATTGATAAGTTCCACCATTCAATTTGTCAAATAGTCATATATCTATAGCTTTCTCTATTCTTTCATTATTCATTTGTGATTATGATCTAATAATAAGATAAACTATTTCAAGCATTGTACTCCATCTTTCTATATGGGATCACGTGATTCTTGTTACATGTAAACTTTTGTATGATTGAGATTAATCTTCATTTTGACACCGCCTTTCAAATCCAGGCCATGTGAAGCAACACCAACTGATTGAACCCAGATGGATAGAGACTTTTTCCATCTTTATCATCCAAAAAGTTTACCTCCCCAAAACTTTCTAGTTTCTAGCACTCCTTGACTCCTAAATATCATATCCAACCACTGCTAATTTGTCCTCCACCAAAGAATCCAAATTGTGATTAATTGGTAGAAATTCGTTTTTTAGGCAAACACAAGTAGTTTCATTTTTCTGTGTTTGGTTTGTAAGAGAAATTCAAATCCAAAGGGTACAAATAAATTTCTTTTAGTTAGAATTGAATGTATTATCCCCGATTTTCTTTCCCTCTTCCTTCTCTATTCAACTTTTTTTCAAGGAGGTCAAACAAAAGAAAATGCTTAGAAACTTGATTTCTAGAACTATATTTTTGTTAATTTGAAGATAAAAAAATTAGGGAAATTCCACTTTCATCAACCAATCTTTTCCATTTACACACCAATTTTTTTTTCCGATTTTTTTTTCATAGTGAATGACTTATTTTATACCGTAACATTATATTAAACAAAACATTTGGTTTGCCTAATATTGCGTAATTAAGGTGTTGGTTGGTTTTCTTCCTTAACGACCAAAATTAAGGTCAATTTTTGAAAAAACAAGTAAGCATTTCTTAACACGTTAAACGCGAAATCGCTTTTTACTCTAATTTCGATTTCAATTTTGACAAACAAATCAACCTAAACCTTAGATAAACTATTCTCGACGCACAGCGCACGTAAACGAGGTAAACTACTATCCCTATTTAATCTAAAACTAATGTTTTATTTAACGAAAATTTACGTTATGGAATAATTCAAACTACAATATAATACAAACAACTTTTTGGGTCATACAAAATATCAAAAAAAGTTTCCCAAAAAATTAAAATCTTTCCTCCAAAACAACATACTTTCTCCATTTCTTTTAATTTACAATATTTTAACTTTGTATACTATTAATTAGTTCATCACTTTAATTTCACCGTATCGTATTATTTTATACAAAAGAAATATATAGTCATATTAGTCTCAATATGTATTTTTAAAATAAGAGCTTTTAATATCCATAATTAATATTAATGCTATGAGTTTTGTATTAGTAAACGTGCAAATTAGAACGGTGGAAGTAAAAAAAAACAGTAGTAGTAAAATTGTGATCTAACTGTTCTACATAACCAGGGGAGATTCAGGACGACAGTTCATCTAGATTCTAGAGAAAGGTAAACTAAAAATCAAAGCAAAAGCATGTCAAAAACATAAAAATAGCTTCTAAAAGTATATAATCACTAATCAGTAATCGCTACAGAAGAAGTGAATCAAGAAAAAACTGAAATTGAAAGTCTATAATTCAAACAAGTTCCGCGAGCTGGAAAAAAGAAGAAGAAAAACTAGAATTTTATTTTCATATAGTATGAACATCACATGTAATCCAATGAAAATATAAAGCATAGAAGTATTATTACTGTATAGCAACTAACAGTCTAACAAGTACAATTTGATGCTCATTTAATCATTCATAATAGTAACGGGGCAGTTGGAAAAATCATCCGCAAATTACACTTTGCACCTAATACTTCCATGACCAATTCCCAGTCATAGAAGCATCTAGAATCACTCACCAGAAGAAAGAAAGAAAGAAATGAACATACAGATTATCATGATGAGGTATGTACACGAAAGTAGTCTGATTTGGTAATGAATGATTAAATGAGTATGAAATAGGATCTAAGTGGAGGAAGCGGGACGGAGTAAGAAGCGGAAGGCGCGGCGTAAACGAGGGAAAACTCTACGACGATATCCGGTAGTTTCAGTGATGAGCTCTTCAATTGCCGCCACAAACAGCGTCAAGTGCCTCATCGGCGGTACGTATAGAGTCAGCGGCACCGCTGAGAATGCCACCGCGAAGAAAAATTGCACCACCATTTTTTTACTGCAGCTTTGGGGTTTTTACTTTTGGTGACCAAAATGGTTTGGTAATTGGTGCCTTTTGAATTTGTTGTGTGTCGGATCTTTGATTGATGTAGTAAGACTCCAAAAATAAACGGATGACTTTCTCTCTTCTTATCTTGTTTATTCTGGTATTCTGACAAGCCCACCATCTTAAATTTAAATATACTAGTACTAGTACTCTCGATTAGAAAGAAAAAACAATGGGCGACGCGACGCGACGCTCTCCTGATGAATCTGGAGCGCGTGGTGTGATAGTGTACAACATCTAGAAACTGAAATTCATACTTCACTTGTGATTTTACTGAATCCACGTGTAGTTCGTATAACCCCTTGGCTAATTATAATATATGTGGCCTGTGGGTCCCACCCCACCGGAACCAGCCTGGCGCACTAAACTGACTTATTCTTAATTAATTCTACATGGTTCTTAATCTTAATCCATTATAAGTTTAATTGTTTTCTGGTTTCTAGTTTCGACCTTTTCTAGTTTTTAGATGATTCGGAAGTTGTTGGGTTTGGGCTTCATATTTGTAGGACTGACGCATTACGAGATCTGTTTGGACTGAAGCTCAGTAATACGGTCAGAAAATACTCGAGTCCAGTGGTGACAGAGTGAACGGATGTGGGTGAGTTGTTGGGTAGTGAACACGAATCGAGGATTCAATGCAGAAGAAAAGAAAACCATTGCAACTCGTTTTTTATTAGGGGCGTGTTGTTCAGCGTCGAATGAGGTGATAGTTTTTATATGTGATAGTAGCTGTGGTGGTAGTTTTTATATGTGACAGATGACAGTATCTGTGAATGATGATATCGATATGTAGATGTTAACTGTTAGCAGTCAAAATAGCGGTATATATAAAATATTGATGTTCAATAAAAGAAGTTGTTTAGAGATAACTACCAAAAACTCAAACAAACTATAATACTTTTCAAGTTATGAAATAAGTGAAACACTTATTTTATAACGGAGGAAATAAAAAATTTATACACCACTAAACATTACCGTAATAGCTGTCAGCCTGTCAAAGTAGGAGTATAAAATATTGATGTTCGGTAAAAGAGACGGTCAAATTAGTTGTTTACAAATAACTAGTTAAAAACTCAATCAAAACTTTAATACTTTCTCCGTTCTAAAATAAGGGAAGAAATATAAAATTTATACGCCACTAAACACTAGCCGATAGGGCATAAGCTACAAATTGTAGTTTTTGACAAACACTATTTCTACCACTAAAAGTTAGTCATACCACTACCTAATTGAACACTTCTATTTTTTAAAATTAGTGCTTTATCTGAGTCAAAACACTTAAACCTACCTAAAAAGTTTGCGCCGAACAAGCTCTAGGACAAATCCAATTTGTCTATGAGATGATGTACAAACTTTTTTTTAGGAGATCTATGAGATGTACAAACTTTCTTCATTAAGTGGCATTTCTGTAAATAAAATGTTACTGATATTAAGTTGTTGGGGACGGATATTAAGTCGTGATTTTTTCTTATTATAAAAAAATATTTTAAAAAAATGGAAAAATCACGACTTTACTTCTAACCCACACAACTTAATATTAGTAACATTTATTTACGAAAATTCTACTTGATGTATAAGTACATCTCTGATATCTTAGTGGTCATAAATGGTGATGTAATTTAATGTTAAACTTATAAAGAAATCTAATATCAATATCCATGGTAATGAAAATGCATCACAAAACACGAACTTTGCCTTTATAATTAAATTTCCAATACCACCATCCCAAGTGGTAATGAAATTTTAGAAAGGAACTGAATATTTAGGGATAAGATAGTATTACCTTGAGTAATAATATTAAATTTTCTCTACAAATTTTGACTACTATAATTTAGTAAAAAACTTATATGGACCTGGTCCACACTAATTGACCTAATGCTAATTCATGTGATTTATAAAAAAAAGGATCCATATATTAAAAAAATAGATATAAAAGATGAGTAGATATAAATTGTAAAGTTTGACTATGTGATAAAAAAAAAGGTTACTATGTTACAAAGTAAAAATTTCATTATGATAAAATAATGTAAATAAAATTGACTATATAAAAAAAAGGTCACTATGGTAGATAATAATTATACAGTGTAACTTAAGATTTTAAAAGGATACTATATGAAAAAAATATATGAAAAAAAAGAGTTACTATGTTAAATGCTAGTGACCTTGATCTATAATAATATTAGTATAGACCGGGTCCAGATAAGACTACCTCTATAATTTATTATCACTACCACTATTTAAACAAGCCGATATCTAATTATCTCCATTCTCCTGTGTCCTCCCTAACTTAATCATTTCTTACTCTTCTATCAAACATCCTTCTGTCAGTGGCTCAGTTTCAGAAAATGTGGCACCGGAATATGTGTGAACTGTGAAGTGTCTATTCTGGGAGATCCACTCTTCTTAACCCTAATTTAATCAATGCTTATTGCTGAGGTAGAGGTACCCACTCTATCTCTGCATCTTTATCTTCTTTTTTGCGATTGGTAATTGGGATTGCGTTGTTCTTATTGCTATTCCATTAATTTGCATTTCAGAATTTCACAAATCTAATTAATATTTTGTAATCACCACCAAACATCATCCTAATTATCGATTTTACTTCTGATTTTTACAGAGAAACTATGCTACCAATACCATCACCTCTCGCCTCCCGCTAACAAGGACAATATTAAGGTGACTTTTTTTTTTTACCTTCTTCAACAACTCACTTTCCTTTTGTTGCTGAGCGCGTACCATAACTTATTGTGTAACAATTAACATGCATAATGATTAATGACATAGACTTTAACAAGAATTATTACTTAACTATACAAATAATGGCATACGAATTTCATGTTATCTTGTCATTTATTCCATCATCATCGAGTTTTTTTTTACAAGAAAGCGGTAGTTTCAGGCTTTGTGGGTTGTTATATCATAAATTACGGTATTATAGTTACAACTAAGAATTTGTGTTTTTTGTTTCCTGTTTTTGTACTCTTCGCATACTCTTACAGTCTAACTTGCTTCTCGGAATACTTTATCTGCTTGCACAGTTGAAATTCACTTCTAGTGCCTCTTTAACTTATATTCAGAGTTGATCTTGTGTCTGCTCACCTAATTGCAGTTGTAGCTTCCTGCTACCCTTTCTATTTCCTTTCCCCGTTATCTGGCATCAATAATTATAGAAATGCTTTAGGTGGAGCAATGCATTATTTGATAAGTTGATAATCAGCAAATTAATATAATTGATAGAATAGAATATTCTGTGATATATTTTGTAAATAGATTTCTAATCTAGGTTTCCTAACACAGTTAGGATTATCATTAGTTTATTTGATCAATGGCAGTGACCCCAATCAGGGAGTTTTATAAAATATATCCACAAAATATCCTATTCTATCAATAATCATCACTCTTGTGTTTCATCCTGCTTATGGTGGGGCAGGATTAAGGAATTTTGCATACGCAAAGTTTTATCTATGGGATACGGGTGTTTATGTTAGATCCTTGATCTGAAAAACCAATGACTATGTGCTACTTCACAGTAAAAGGCGTAGCGTTTAGTGAGCCAACATAGATAACTTAAATTTTAAATTGCAATCGCTATGTACTGGGAAGTAAAAAACTAATAATTATGATTACTTTGTTGGTTAGATTTTAGTCACAATTTTGTGTCTGATTTATGTAAATTAGGGGAACCCTCTAGTTGGATTTCCTTCTTGCTATATGCTGACCACGCTTTAATTATTTTATAATGTTTGTGATCCTAGGATCTATATTTATCGAGTGGAAGTCCGACATTTGAATGGTAGATGAGAAGAGTTGTATCCAGCATCATAAATATATACTTGATTGCTGATTCATTAAGCACTTCCTTAATTAACCCTCTAGTTGCTGATTCATTAAGCCCCATTAAAGCACTTCCTTTATCATTTGGAATTGAGATTCATCTGCTGTATGAGTTTGATATGTATTTTGACTTTTGAGAAATATAGTCACCGTGACTGTGAGAGCTTATATGGATCTATATTTACTCTGTCTGTAGCACCATATAATGTTTTTTCTTTGACGATTGATTAAATTGATTGCTAGACAATGTGACACATGCTAGCAGTGTTTTGCCAAGATCACTTTTCTCTAAGTGTAAACATGTCTGCATACCAGAAATGTCGCAAGAGAACTCGATTTATGTATACTTTTACTGCGACTTATTTCGCATGACCCAAATATTAACTCACCAGAAATTTTGCCTTTTTTATTGACGATGACCCTTGATTTTGGCCTCATAAATCAGCAGTTAAACCGTTCCTTGAATTTGGGCACTCGTTGTCCAATTCAAACCAAGTTGCATGAGACACTTAGGGCACCTAGGGCTTAGGAGCATTTTGAATGTCCTGGTTGAATTAGCTGCACTCTCGTGAAAAAAAGGCTCTAAAAGCTACCTGCTACCCCTTTCACAGTGTCATTGCATTTGAGAAAAAGGTTTTTTAAACTCGTTGTAAGTTGTGAAATAGACATGTTTTGATATGGCTTCATACTTCTGTAAAGTTCTGATCTGAGCAGAATATATCCTTCTTAAGGACAGATGCAATGAAAGGAGGCTTTTGTGACATAGTTATAGCTTGCTTTCATGTAAGTCCATCCTTTCTCATATCTTATGATTTTGGTTTCCTTCAATGATGTGTTAGATTCCTTTTGCTATGTTTGGAGGTTATGGGAATTACGCATCTGCTTTATAGCTAGCTGCTGCCAAAGCTGATGCATTGGACAAGGTTGAATTGGGGCTGTTTGACCTTGTGGAGGCTACCAAAAAATTTCCAATGTTTTCTCAATTCACAAAGGATCTGTCCGTACCGGCAGGTGTAAGAATTAAAGGTATAGTCTATAGATGACATTTACTCAAGCTAAATACACAGATATTGCAAAGAACTTTTTGGGTAAGTCTATCTATCTTAGTTTATGCTTATGGCTGTACTTTCTGTTGAGTCCTATCTTTGTTTTTGTGGATTTGTTAATAGATGCTTCTCCTCTAATAAAATTATAACCAGTAGTTAAATTAGCTAAAGTACATGGTTCTTATCTGCAGTAGGCCGGCACCAGCAAACTGTTAATCTCATGATCTCATCATATAGTAGTGCTACACAAGTACAAAACATTTCTGAAAACTAAAAGGAACAATCAGATGCTCAATTGGGCCTATGATGGGAAATTAGAAACTCCTTTCATCTCTAAATAATTAGCCATAGTTGATTTGTTGTCACTTCTAAGAAATTGAGTTAAAAGATAACTTTACAATCCATCATTATTAGAATTGTTACTCTCCATCTTGTTTATATATTTTTATTCTGAAAATATTGATAAAAGCATTGTTAAGGGTTATATGAGAAAGTCCAATACTATATTGCTTAGTAACTTCATAAAATAGCTTGTGGGGACATCCTGGTATAGAATTGTGGCCTATCAGTTTATGGAAGAGGGAGTGTCTAAATATCAAAGGTCACTTGTCTGTTGTCTCTACGTCAAAATATACGTGTATATAAAGTCGAATGTTGCTTGTGACTTGATCTTAAAAGTGATGGTTTCTAACAAAACCAGAAATGTAGCATATTGACTAATATTTTCTGATGGATTTGGCATAAAAGTGCTTGCTCAAAAATCTGTCACAAACCCACTTACCTTTCCTTAGCCAATCCCGTTAATTTCTTGTTTGTTTGGGTTGCACGGACATGTTTCTTCATTTTTTCACAATAGCTGCTACCCCATTGCCACCTCTATTCAGAGCAAGAGCAAACGACGTCTCTGTGAGATTTCTTATCAATTACTCCCTCCTTGGCACAAACATTAACTCACTTTATGTTTCACAAAAATTTGCTCACTTCTTCTTTTTTTCTATTTTGGGGCATGAGGCCCGCTATTACTTTTTACTTTATTACTCACATCTGCTTACTTTATAATTGTTTCTCTCTCCTTAATCCCATCTTTTTAATATCTTCCTCTAACTTCCTCCTTATTTCCTTGGTTCTTGTGAGAAGAGGAAGTGAGTAAATTTTCTAGAAACGGAGGGAGTATCAGATAAGAAGCATTGATTGTAGAGCACACTTCATATAAGGTCTGATGTAAAGTTACCTTGTAAATGTTCCATGTGCACTTGGCTGGTGGGATTCATGGGTCTAGCTGAAATCACATCATACAAGTCATAATTGCCTAAGCAAGTTCTGTTGGCCGAGTATAATAATGTTACGGAGTTCTCTTTAGATGTTATAGAAGTATGTTTGATGTTATTGTGTGATACAATAATGTTTTGGACTCCTTTTCTGTTTGATACTTTTTTCTGTTTGAGGCTTTCTTTTAACTGTTAATGAAGTGTTCCATGTCCTCAATGTGGTTTTTATTTTATTTAGTTATAATGGTGGAGTATGGAAGGTTAATGCACGTAGCCGGCATCACAAAGAGATTCTTGCGATTCACAGAATTGACTATGGCGCACAGGGGATGAAAGCAATTAACAACTGTCATTGTATGTTATTTGTCTCTGTTTTCTTAAAATTTAAGTACATTGGCTTTTACTTCTGTACAACCTTTCTACACCAGGTGTGAGAAAATTTTGATTAACAATTTCTTATTCTTTGTCGTGGTTATATGGTCCAGCCCCTTCCTTCCGCGGAGGAGAAAGAACTGAAGGAAACCTTACAGGAAATACTTGGGGAGGGAAGAAGGTCAAGCTTGAGCAGAAGGTATGTTCAGTTGTGTGCACTTCCTCATGCCTGTTTTCGCCCCTTGTTTTATGTTCTTGATTATGTGCAAAAGGGAGTCAGTGTGTCTGCTTTGTGAAAGTGGAGTAATTAGTCTTACTGCCTTACAAAGAAGTGGCAATAATAACTGCAGCCTGTCAAATGAAAGTTCATGTGCTTGTCAATTTGATATTTGAATTCTTATGGTTATTTCAGATTGATCCTAGTATTCTTGGTGGTTTAGTGGTTGAATTTGGGCAGATAGTGTTTGATATGTTCACCACTAAGACCAGGGCAAAACAGATGGAGAGGTTCCTGCAAGAACCCATCAACCTTTAAGTCCCCCTGGAAGGTTTATTCTTGCAGAGCAACTTTTGGAGAATTCATGTGTGTTAAGTAGTGGCAATGGTGCTGCATGCGGTGAGAAGTTTGACTTTTTTTTCTTCTTTTGTTTCCATTTTGGCTCAAGATTGTTGGGGCCATCCGTTTCTTTTTTCCTTCTTTTATCACATGGCACAATTGTGTTCACAAAATAAGAAATTGAATGTCTTCTGGTCGGCATTTTCACCCAGGCAAAGTAAGCTTACTTGTTCATAAATTGTGCTGTGCTCAATTTTCGGTGCATTTGCATATGGAAACCAATGTGAATCATCTTTCTGGTAAAGATGTGAATGATAGTTCTGCACTTCTGTGATACATTGTGGCATTGTGCTTAGCAATGTGGTTAATTTTTTTACATCTATTATCTAGAAGTGGATGAAATTATGATGTCGGCTAATTACCGTGCGATGACGGGTAGAAAGTGATCAGTACCTTTGACTATGCACAGCACATTGCTTAACAACCTTTTATTTCAGGAGGAATTACAAAGGTAAACTCTTAACATAAGTGATGCATTTTTATGAAGGAAGATTTGACATGATTATCTGCTCTTTGTTAGAAATTGAGTGTCACATTATTGTAACCCATTGTAGTTAAAGATTTAACATGCTGAACTATAGAACTCTTCAAAATGGACAGAGGTACAATTTTCAGACTTCCATGCCTCTCTGTTTTGATAGCTCTAAAGGTGTGTCCTCTTCACTTAAATTCCTCTAAACTTATCTGAACTGAACTTATTTGAATTTATTAAACTTATCTGAACTTATTGAAATTTATTTAAATTCATTTTATATGGTGTTAATAATTATTTGAACTTATTTAATTTTATTAAACGTGAAAGCTCTTTTTTTTAAGGTGAAGAGAATGCTTCATAAATAGGAGTATTTCATAATATTATCATGTGAATTATTATTCTTCAAATTGGCTATTTTAGTTATTTTAGTTGAGCTCTAAATAGGAGTACTCCAAAGTAATATCATGTGAATCACAACATTCAAATTTGTCTAGCTATTTTTGGACCTTTCATTGATTACAAATTAATTTTATTTGGGACCTTCTTGTGATCTTAAGACTTCTTTGGGCTGACTCTTTGGTGGTTGGGAATTTGGGATACATTATATTGCCTTAAAGTGCCTTTTGACTTATTTTGCTTTTCAGTTTAACCCCAAAATAACTCTAAAAGTTATTATATGCTTTCGAATAAGATATCAAATGGTGTTCTATGTTCTTAGGATGCATTTTAAGGGGTTTGTTGCCTATCTCTTAAATATCTAAAACAAACTTATTACGCGTCTTCAAATTTGGCTTTTTACGAGGAGATTTATGGACTTCTTTTTTGTGCTTTGCAATTGTATGAGTATAATCCAAGTACGTTAGCGGACCCCGTGATGAGTCCGCGAACGCCATAACCGGACGCGAACATCGAAATGTCGCCTACGGCTCTAACAAGTCAGTACATCAACATGGTCCGACAACGCTGGCGGTCGCCCAACAAGACAAAATAAGGGAATCTTCCCAACTGTCAAAAGCACCACGACCGTACACGTGTAAAAGGATTACGCACCCTGTCAGATGAATAGTACTTCTATAAATACCCCACTAGTACTATTCTGCAGGTACATTCTCTCACACTCAGAATTCTCATCTCTCTCTCTGGTCCGCGAACACTTTGTCGACCAGCTTTTGATAGGTCGCCCCCGCATTGCGGAGCCCAAACGACATCGCCTTATAATTGTATACTCCACAATCGGTGATGAACGCAGCTTTTTTCCTATCGGCCTCGAGCAACCGATTCGATGATGCCCGAGAAGGCATCCATAAAGCTCAGTAACGCATGACCGCTAGTGGAATCTACTAGCTGGTCTATTCTCGGTAGCGGATAGCAATCCTTTGGGCAAGCTCTGTTGAGGTCCGTGAAGTCCACGCACATCCTCCATTGGCCGTTAGCTTTTTTTACCATGACTACGTTGGCCAACCATTCTGGGTAATCGCATGGCTCAATGAAGTCAGCGGTCAATAGCTTATCAACCTCCTCTTTTATGGCCTTGTTCTTTTCGGCCGAAAAATTTTGCTTCTTTTGCTTGACAGGTCGGACAGTGCTGTCAACATTCAGACGATGTACCATCATGGCCGGGTCTATTCCCGGCATCTCATCCGCTGAGAACGCGAAGACGTCCGCGTTTTCTCTTAGGAGAGTCACCAGGTTGACCCACATTCTCTCACACTCAGAATTCTCATATCTCTCTCTCTACTTTCTCTCTCTAAATCCTATTTGGACACGTGCTGACTTGAGCGTCGGAGGGGGTTTCCTCGCATCCCCCCCGAGGGTAGTTCACGTTTGCTTCTTGTGCAGTTATTCACTAGTGGAGTCAAACCCTAATCTTTGGCGGACTTCTCTCAAGACCGCCAACCGTTTCAACACCGAAACAACTTGGCGCTAGAAGGAGGGCACCTCCCATCTTTGTGAACGCCATCATGGAAAGAGCAAACAATGACGGCCGTGATCCATCAGAGTTAGACGCTGGGAACGTCAGTGAGCAGCAAACTCCTGGGAACAATGTGTCTCAGGTAAACACTAGTAGCGGATCATTTAACCTGGCTCAATTAAGTCAATTCTCCCCTGAGCAGCTACAAACTGTAGCGTCTTTCATCCAAATGTTACAAGCGGGTACTCAGCCTAACAACACCCCCACTCCTAATGCGAGGGTTGGTCAACTTCGTAGGCGTATGTCGACCATGAATGGTCGCAACGTCGATGGCACCCCCGTGAGAAGAATGCGGACCTTCAATCAGGAGGGACGCCAGATGGAAAGGTAAATCGAGGACCCAGAATATGAGGAAGTCATCCTAGAAACTGAGGATCTCAACAATTCTGAAGATGAGAATCAAAGTCGTTCTCGCCGGGAACACAGCATCAGTGGCGCAAGCAATTATTCTGCTCGGCGGGCACTTATTGATCAAGCCTCAAGCTCTCCTTTCATTCCGTAAATCTTGAACCACCCCATGCCGAGAATCAAGATGCCGTCCCCGCAAGTATGATGGCACCTCGTACCCGCACGATCATGTGGCCGCTTACGAGGGGCACATGTATTTATACACTCGAGTGGACGCTATCTCGGTGTAAGGTTTTCCCATCTACTTTGACTGGGATTGCCCAGACATGGTTTAAAAGCATCAGGGCTGGTAATGTTTCTAGTTTTTCTCAGCTTTCATCTATGTTCAGCACTCACTTCGTGAGTAATAGGCGCCGTGAGCGCACAACTGGCGAGTTGTTATCCATCAAGCAGAAAGAAAATGAGAGCCTGCGAGATTTCGTCGACCGTTTCAATGCCGAGGCGGTCACCATTCCCCACCTTCAGCAGGACGTGGCCGTCTTAGCTTTGATGACCGGGCTGAGGGAAGGGTCCGCGTTTAGAAGTTATCTGGGCCGTAAAACCTTCACATCCCTTGAGCCAGTCTTGAGGAAGGCAAACAATTTCATCAGGGGGGACGAGTTTGACAAGGCCGCAAGCAGCCAAAGTCGTGAGCCGGAAAAGAAGAAGGATGATAAGCAGAAGAAAGAAAAGGGTCGCGAAAATGATCGCGGCCGAGATGAGAGGAAGCAGGAATCAAATGTGGTCAAGAAAGGAAATGGCCGCGAGAGAGAGGAATGATCGCGAAAGGTTCGAATACAAAGATAAGTTCGATGCATATACGCAGCTCACGACCTCAAGGGCTTAGATATATCAGATGAACAAGGACAGTGATAAATGGCAACGTCCTAAGCAAATGTTTCATAAAAACCGTGACAAGAGCAAGTTCATCCCATCCAAGTTACCCCGTCTTATCAGATCCTCCAGGTTATCCTTCAAGTGCCTGCAATTCTCGGTAGTGTGACCGTGGTAATAGCCGCCAGGAAGCTCAGACCATACTTCGACTGTCATCCCATCCAAGTTTTAACCAATCAGCCGCTAGAAAAAGCGCTACAGAAGAGATGGATAGTTCAGGCCGCTTACTGAAATGGGCCGTTGAATTATCGGAGTATGATATAGAGTATAAGCCCAGGACCGCTATCAAAGCACAGGCCCTGGCAGATTTTATTGTGGAAACCTCATATGAGGAAGAAGAAGTGGAGCAAAAGGAAACCTGGCTACTGGAGGTTGACGGATCTTCCGCCGTTAGCGGATCCCGGGCGTGTATAGTGATGACCGACCCGAAGGAAATTCATACCGATGACGCCATCAAGTTCGCTTTCCGGCTCAAACAACGACGGGAATATGAAGCGGCGATTGTCGCGCTTGAGAATGTGTTTGGCGGCGGGCGCCAAGAAAGTACTCTTCAAGACGGACTCAGCTTGGTTAGCGGTCAACTAAAGGGAGAATTTGAGGTCGAGAGGCCAACATGATCAAGTACGTGGAAAGGGCCGGGGAGTTGATAGCTCGGTTGAATCATTTTGAGATTCAAGCAATACCTAGGGCCGAGAACACAAAAAGCGTATGCATTGTCCAAGTTGGGCAAGTCTCGACTCATTCAAAGATTGAAAGAACCGTCACGGTGGGCATCTTGAAGGAGAAGAGTATAACGGAAAAAATTGTGGCCAGTTAGCAAGCATAAACCAAACGAGGGGAGTGGTTTAGCGAGCCGGTGGCATACAAGTTGGACCGGGACGCTTCCCAGGAATCCTTCGTCCGCTAAGAAATTGAAGCGACAAGCGAGCCGGGTACGTTATTTATCGAATGAGCCGTACAATAAATCATTCGGTTTACCTCGCTTAAATGCGCAACCGCATGGGAATCCGCGAAGATCCTTGAAGAAATACATGAAGGTATATGCGGCAACCATATTGGCGGAAAGGCTTTGGCACTAAAGGCATTGAGAGCGGGATTCTATTGGCCAAGTATGCTGACGGATTCCCAGAGCTACGTTAAAATATGTGATAAGTGCCAGAGATACGCTCCCGTCATTAACAGGTCAGCCAACGATTTGCAGCCTATCCTATGCCCGATCCCGTTCGCACAGTGGGGAATGAACATCTTGGAACCGTTCACCACAGCAACCGGGGGGAGAAAGTTCCTAATAGTGGGAATTGATTACTTTACCAAGTGGATAGAGGCAGAGCCAACAGCAAAAATCAAGGCAAATCAGGTCAAGAAATTCATCTGGTAAAACATTATGACAAGATTTGGGATCCCCATGGCTATCGTCTTTGATCACGGCGTCCAATTCGATTGTCGTCCTGTACAGGCCTTCTTAACGGAATTTCGGGTAAAATTTGCATACTCAGCCGTTTGCCACCCTCAGAGCAACGGACAAGCAGAGGCCTCGAACAAGCAAATCCTAAACGCCTTGAAGAAAAAGCTTGATGAATTTAAAGGAGGATGGGCTGATATGGTACCGACAGTGCTATGGTCAAACAGAACAACGGAGAAGGAAGCAACGGGAGAGAGCCCATTCAAGTTAGCCTTCGGCGCAGAAGCGGTATTGCCAGTAGAGGTGGGGTTACCCTCTTATCGGATCAAGCACCAAGACCTGCAAAAGAATAACCAAGCACTTAGGGGAGACCTAGACTTCTTGCCGGAAACAAGGCTCATGGCAGAACTGAGAGCAGCCGCTTACAAAGACAGGATCAGCAAGGCTTACAATAAAAAAGTCATGGAGAGACCATTAGATGTTGGCGACCGGTCCTTCGCGCAACGGCGCCACTGGCAAGGCGCATATTGAGGGAAAGCTGACTGCTAACTGGGAAGGTCCCTACATCATAGCCAAGAAAATTGCTCTCGGTTCTTTCATTTTAAAGAGCATGGACGGCAAGGAGCTTAAAAATTACTGGAATGCTAGCGTCCTAAAGAAATACTATGTTTGAATTGAGAATGTAATAGGCCGAAAGCCACCCCTTGATACATAAATAATACAAGCTGCCATTCACAACTCATCATTTGTCTTATTATTTTCATGCATATTAATCAAAAGCCATATGACAGGCTCAAAGTGCGTTAACGGTCATATGACAGACCTAGCACAAATTAAGCCATATGACAGGCTCAAAGTACATAAACGGTCATATGACAGACCTAGTACAAATCAAAAGCCATATGACAGGCTCAAAGTACGTAAACGGTCATATGACAGACCTAGTACAAATCAAAAGCCATATGACAGGCTCAAAGTACGTAAACGGTCATATGACAGACCTAGTACAAATCAAAAGCCATGACAGGCAAAGTGTGTTAACGGCCAAGAAACAGGCCCAGCACAAGGCAAAAGCAACGAACGGATTAATATATAAGAGACGCTAACAAATATTAACGGTCATGCAACAATCGTACAAAGATCAGAGCGTTGAAAAAGCAGTAACTAAAACGCAAAAGTACTTTCCATAGAATAAAAGTTACTGGCATGGCGGCCAACTACAACAGAAAAATGATGGCGGCCAACAAAAGGCTTTCAGTCGAAATCAAGTACTTTCAAATTAAAAACACAAATTCAGTTTACAAACGCCAACATGGGTCGAATAAAGTGTTGATCAAAATATCCAAAATGTTACAAGCTATAAACTATTAGAAGAACAAGAAGAGCTGAGAGAAGACCGCCAAAAACTTCAAGAAGGGGGGCACCCTGATTTATCTGCTCCGCCAAGTCACGAGGATCCGCATCAGCTATGGCATCCTCGTCAGCAAACTTTGGATCCCCCTCGAAAGGCGTGAGGTGTTGGCCGGCAGCATGAGCATCTTCAATTACATTCCAGTCAAATCCTGGAATGGTCTTGCATACACATCTCATAGCGGCCGCCCACCCGCCATCGTACCTCTTGTGGAGTGCCGTCACGTACTCATCTGATTGCTGAAACTCAGCAATAGCCATGGCCCTAGCTTCCTTCTTGGCATCCAAGATGCAGCAACCTCCTTTTCGATGTTAGCGGCCTCCCGAGCTTTGGTCAATGTATTAACATTTTCCTCGGCCTCTTCCAACAAAGCGACCCTTCGCCTTGGGGTTAACGACTCATCCTCCGGAGGCTGCAGTGGCTCCTTGTCTTGCCGCCGCCTTATCTTCGCCCCCCAGCGGGCCTTCGCAAATCTCAAGTGATTGCTTGTAGGCCGTCCGCCGCCTTCGATACTCAACATACTGCTCTATCAATTCAATAGCAGCATTGTTGGCCTGCAAAGATGAAAAGAGGACGTCAATATATATAAAAAAAAAATTATTACAGCAAGTGAGAAAACGTACCACAAGCTGGTCGTGAGCGAACCTCGCAGCAGGCGTCAATAGAGAGCCTGCCGACCTATCCAATGGCAGTTGCATGCCTTTCAGGATACGGTAGGCTAGAATGCCACCGTTTTCAGGAATGTCGGCATACAACGACTCATCTTCCCTGACGTCCCAGTCAGGTTGATAAATCTTGCCAGAGACGACAGGTCGGCGAGCAAAGGATGCCGCCATAGTATCACTTAGAGGCACTTCCTTCTTCTCGATCCACTCGTGGTACCGAGAGAAAACGCTAGGAGACAAGCTGGACAAGAAGCTGGGCATGGTGATGAGCTCGCGGATCTTCTCGCGAATACTGGAATAAGATCCAGATAGCCAAGTCGCCCCGCTGTGCTGACCGGGGCCAGTGGTCGCGACCTCGCCACGATCTTGGCCCGCAGAATGAGCGTTCCCGTCCACGTCCTCAATATGGACGACATTCCTAGCAGAGCCAGAGGCTGGAGGATTCGCTGTAGCAGACCGCTTATTAGCAGAAGTATCCTCCGCTGTCGGCTCACGTTGGCGCCTCCTTGTCCCATTACCCCTAACGACAGGTCGTGAAGTAGAAGACCTGAGTGGGGCAGTAGAGGAAGGTGTGCCGCCAGTAGCAGCGATAGTAATACCGCCACGGCCAGGAGTACGACCGGTATGTGCGCCGCGAATACGGCGAATGTTCTGGGGACCGTGACGGTTTCCCCCTCTACGACCGTTTACAACACCGTGCACCGGCCTCGGGACCACTAGCAGGAGCGAAGTTGCATGTTGATGAGCGGCTCTAAATCTTCTGAGACACAAAGGGTCCGTGTGTCTAATTGATCAAAGCCCGCACAAGACGAGGTAAAGTTAAAAAAAAAAAAAATCTGACATCGACGGACTCGGTCCGATAGCGGATCTTTACCATTAGCATGAGTATGACAAAGCAACATGGCGGACAACTGTTGATTCCCCATGATAAACCTAGAGTGAGGGAGCCAATTTTTGGGTTCCTTGACCTTAACTTCCCTCCCGTCCTCATAAGTAATCATGAAATCTTCAGTGTCAAAGAAGTCATAGGCTGCCATCTCATCATCGGTTAGCGGAACCAAAGGCAAGTGCTCCATGTGCGGACGCGGCTCGTTGAAGTGACGACGCGCCTTGGATAGTTCTCGAGCACTGAAGCCAAAAGAAGGCATCCCCGCCCTCTTCAATCCAAGAGCTTTTGGTTGAACCGTCATCTTCTTATCGACCGTCATTAATGACCACCACCCCGCTTGACCGCGGTAACCATTTCTCTTCAACCAGTGGAGATGACGGAATAAATTCGTAGTTTCAGGGAAGTCCAAAAAGCGGATCGTCCCGGATATACGCAATCAAATTTCGGACCGCTAAAGGAGTCACTGGGCTAAACGGAGACGTTGAAAGAGTTTAAAATCCTCACCAAAAAGGAATCCAAAGGAAAACGTAGCCCAAACTCAAAATGATGAGTATAAACGGCCACATGACCGGGAGGGCATTCCGTTACAATGGAACCCTCAGAGGGAATCACCAGCCTATAACCTGCCGGGAACTAAAATAACTGGTCAGCGACTTTAGGGTAACCAAGGTCAAGGGCATCCTGCCGCCAGGGTAAGTCAATTTCAACCGATAACGGCCCCAAGACACTCATCTTCGGGCAACCATAAAGCATTCGGGCCAGAGCCTCAACGTCCTCTTCAACATCTCCTTCCCCGCACATTAGAAGTTACATTAATCGCCCCCTCGCCCGCGCGAGAACTTTTCCCAGCCACACGCTCTGACAAGGGCTCAGTGGCGCCAAGGTTCGCGGTTGTAGTATCTGTCGCGTCTCCGGAGACACGAGCAACGGGGGTGTTAGGTGCAGACCGACGGCGTTAAACGGACTCTTGGTTGGCCATAACGGTCGCAATAGAATCACTATCGTCACCTAAATCAATGACAGGCAATCCATAGTTTCGTGTAAACGGTCATAAAAATCAGCCGTTACTTCAGCCCCTGCGTCCGCCATGCTATTCAACCAAGCATGCTATCTTAAAGGGGCAACATCAAGGCCGAGAACGGCATCGACCGGCGGACTCCTAGGGACCGTCTAGCAAGGATCCGATGCCTAAGCTCCCTAAGCGTGCCTCATCACCGCTTTCCGGGCGACCGGATATCTCCTAGTCAAGTTATGCTCCTCAGGAGTGGCGGGGTCGTTAAGGAACTTAGATCTCATTTCTTTTTCTCTCTCAGCTGTTAAAGGGATGTCCGACAACAACCTAGTTCTCCCCACAGGGCTAGAACTGGAAGAAGGCTCACTATCGGCCAGGGGGGAAGAAGGTTCACTTTCGGTCATAAATGCAACACTAGGGGTATTCGGCTATCGACCGGTCCGACATGATAAAAATATAAAAAGAAACTTTAAGCTTCAAGAAATGAAGAAATACCGGAAGGAGCAATCGCCGGAGAAAGACAAAAGGCAAGGAACGAAAAGTTCTTGGAAAAAGGCGAGCAAGAATTCCAAGGAGTGAAATGGTGTAGAAAAGCCCGAGCTTGAACGAAAAAACCACCTGAAATGCAGAACTGTCGCCGGCGAAACTCAAACTCAAAACCTCAGGAAAAACCCAGAAAAACTTCGTCAAAAAATAACGAAATTCTTAGTATTGTGAAACCGGAAAGTAAAAACTAAGAAATTTAGTAACTTTTCTGAGCAACTCCGAGCGAGAAAAGTCGCTTTATGAGCAAATGGAGTTATGGGTAATGGAGGTTCGTGGAGAGAGGAAATGGCAAAGGAAGAAGGAAAGCTTCGAGAATGATAGAAAAATTCGGAAAAAGGATGAATGTTGTCCATATATACAACGAATGAACGTACTGAGATTAAAAAGAACCTTCCAACTCCTCTCCGCATTTCCGCCGAGTGTCACAAATGAGGTTAAACCTTAATAAAGTAATGGGTGGGATTTTCAGAAAAGTAATCATTAACTTTTCGAAATTTTTCAACTCCCTACGACGACACGTGGCACCCAACAAATTAACTTCTTCAAAAAATTGAGCACGTCAACAATGATTCGCGTCCACCAACAACATCATTAATCTGGCCAAGACCCCAAATGATGCTTTGGGGGGCTAGTTGTATGGGTATAACCCAAGTACGTTAGCGGACCCCTGTGATGAGTCCGCGAACGCCATAACGGACGCGAACACTGTAAATGTCGCCTACAGCTCTAACAAGTCAGTACATCAACATGGTCCGACAACGCTGGCGGTCGCCCAACAAGACAAAAAAAGGGAATCTTCCCAACTGTCTAAAGCACCACGACCGTACACGTGTAAAAGGATTACGCACCCTGTCAGGTGAATAGTACTTCTATAAATACCCCACTAGTACTATTCTGCAGGTACATTCTCTCACACTCAGAATTCTCATCTCTCTCTCTCTACTTTCTCTCTCTAAATCCTATTTGGACACGTGCTGACTTGAGCGTCGGAGGGGGTTTCCTCGCATCCCCCCCGAGGGTAGTTCACGTTTGCTTCTTGTGCAGTTATTCACTAGCGGGGTCAAACCCTAATCTTTGGCGGACTTCTCTCAAGACCGCCAACCGTTTCAACACCGAAACAACAATGTTTTTTATTGGAACCTGGTGATGGCTTCAAAATTCTTGGGAAAACTCATAGGTGGTTGATACCTTCTACATTGCCTCAAAATTCTAGTTCAACTCCAAAATAGCTCCGAGAGCTAGCTCCAAAAGCAACCATATGTGCAACCTTAGGTATAACTGTATAAGGATGGATCTGATTTCAAATAATCTCTTATTTCTAGAATTGGTTGGGTAAGTTGGTGTTTTTTTTATCATAGACCTTTGAGAGGTCTCCTTGATGCTTTGGATAAATCACGTGTGGCTAAGATCCTCTACATTACCTTAAAATGTATTATACAACTTATATTGTATCTTCCTCTTTTCAACTCCAAAATACTTCTCTTAAGGATATTATGTCCACTTTTAGGTATGGATATGATACTCAATTATCTCCTACAACCTAGAATGCATAACATGGGGTCTTTTGCATGGGCCACAAAAAAAGATCGAAAAAGTGTAAAATAACCTTCAAATTTGAATCGTTTTGGGAGAGATTTCTTTACATTTTCGAGTCCGACGTTGTTTTTATCCAAGACCTTGGATAACTTCTCGGTGGTTAGAACTGTTTACAATGCCTTCAAATGCTTTTAACAATTTTTATCTTTTGAACTCAACCCCAAATAGCTCCGAACAACATGATATGCTCGCTATTAGGTATAAATACAATATCCAATAGTCTTATAACCGTAGGATGCATCCCAATTAAGGGGATTGTTACCTCGACTTCGATTTTTTTTGAAAGTGTGTATTATAACT
Source organism: Beta corolliflora (assembly GCA_947648045.1). Taxonomy (NCBI): domain Eukaryota; kingdom Viridiplantae; phylum Streptophyta; class Magnoliopsida; order Caryophyllales; family Amaranthaceae; genus Beta; species Beta corolliflora. The sequence goes on from CANSZD010001701.1 coordinate 48,335, forward strand.
TTTAAATTTGGCTTCGGGTCTACCGATAATATATTATAGGAGAGACCTTCTTAAAGGTCTCTGGATGCCTTAGGACGACTTTTGGTTGGTAGAAATTGGTTTGAGTTTCGGCGCACATCAAAGCGATGATGTGTGGCAATATATATATATTTTTAAATAAGTAAGAAGAATTTTTCTAGGCTGCTCTTGCACATTTCCTCTACCCAGAAACCCATTACAAGCGAGACATCCCCTAATCCCTCCACCTTCCCTTAAAAGAAAATTGCTTGGGGTAGAAGTTGAACCCTAGACTTCTTTAGGGGAGATGGGAAAACTTGCTACTTGAGCCAAATCCAATTCCGTAATGTATTGGCATATTGCTCAAATAATATAAGTCTACTTTAGTGGGGCTTGCCCCTCTTTTTCACCAAAAAAATATACTTTCTTCGTTTTATAATAATTGCAACATATCTCCTCATTGACACATTTTTCAAGAAACCCATGAGGAGGAGAAAGATAGAGATAGATAAAAAGCAGGACCCATGCGATGGGATAGATAGAGAAAAGATATTACCAAATAAAGAAATGTTGCAATAGATTTGAAACTTTTAAATAAGGAAAACGTTGCGATTGAAGAAGAACGAAGGGAGTATACGTCTACTTTAGGAAAGTGAGTATTCTATGATGTTTCAGCTAGGGATGTGCAAAGACCAGGGTCGAACTGAAATTTGGACCAGACCGGACCGGAATTTGGACCGGACCGAAGATTCCGGTCCTCGGTCCACTGAAATTCCCGATTCCGGGTTTCCGGTCCGGTCCGGTCCAAACCTGGAAAATTCCGGTCCGGACCGGACCGGTGGACCGGAATTTCTGATTTTTTAATAAAAAAAAGGGAAATTTTCTCAGGTACCCCTGAGGTTTGACGTAATTCTCAAATTGCCCCTCACATTTGGGGAATTCCTCATATACCCCTGAACTTTGACTTTGTGCTCAAAATACCCTTAATGCTAACGGAACCCTAACGCCGTTTGTATTTTCTCTTTTTCTCCCCAATTTTCTCTCTCTTCCCACCATCCTCCATGCTTTAGAGGTGGGAGGAGAGAGAAAGATTGATAGCTTTAGATAGTCATTAATGGAGGATGGTGGGAGGAGAAAGAAAATCAGGGAGAAATAGAGAAAAAAACTAACGGCGTTAGAGTTTCGTTAGCAGTAAGGGTATTTTGAGCACAAAGTCAAAGTTCAAGGGTATCTGAGGAATTCTCCAAATGTGAGGGGCAATTTGAGAATTACGTCAAACCTCAGGGGTACCTGAGGAAATTTCCCACAAAAAAAAGTTTATATGTTAAAAAAGTTTAAAAAGTAGAAGGTTAGAAAGTTAAAAACCTACTAATGATTACCTTTAGGAATATTGTTATTAAGATTATTAAATTTTAATGTATCTAATTTATAAATAGGTTTAAATCAAATAAAAAAGTCTCGGTCCAAAAAAATTTCAGATTCTGGTCCACCAGTCCAGCTGATTCCTGGCCCCGGTCCGGCCGGTCCTCGGACCAGGTGAACACCCTCTACTTTCAGCCTCTGCAACAGATCTAACCAAGTAACTGTTTAGGGCAAATTTCACACTAAGGTTAATTTGCTTGGAGAGGGGGTTGATAATTAACTTGCAAATAGAAATAAAGTTGCGAAATGTAAAGAGAAAGACACAGCAAGTTTTACGTGGAAAACCCTTTGGAAATGAGGGAAAAACCACGGGAGGATTGATATCCTGCCAATTCACTACGTTGCCTGAGTTTGCGAGATAGTACAAGTATTTAGCTAGAGAGAGAGAGTAGAGAATGCAGTGAGAGATGATTTACAATATCTGAGCTAATGAGCTATTTATACTAAGCTATGATAATGACGTTGGAGTGTAGCCGTTTTCCTCCCTGCTTCTTATTGGCTCAGATCCTATTTCGTAGGAGCTTCCCTTGAGATATTCTTGTTCCGGTGGTTGAAAACCAACTCCACTTTCCCCTCAACGCAGCACATATCTTTTACTCTCAAGAATTTCGAAACTGCATGGACATGTCACCTATCCGCTTGCTCTTCCATACGTCCAATCAAACGCTGCCACTTAATGGAGCAAACTAACACACTTTAGGCACGCATTTTACTACCACGTAAGAATAATTTGACCCCTAACAATAGCCCCAATTTTTTTCTCTTTGAGCAGCAAACCAAGGAAGGAAAAATTTCAAGATTTAAAAGAAAACTGCCTTGAGGAACGCGCATAATTATGACGGGTATTGCATGGCTTGATTGGACATCTAACTTCTCCCTTCTTCTATAAATGCAGCACCTTGGTCCAAGATAAAGTTTCTTCAGTCTTCTTGTTCAATTCAACTTCCTTCTTCCTCCAGGTAAGTTCTCACCACTTTCTCTGTTTTTGCGGTTTTCTTCATAATTCGCCAACTGCTTCTTTCGCTCTACTCTTTTGATTTCCATAGCCATGACTAGGGCAAAACCCAAAGGCTCTTCCAAGAACAATTCTCCCGAAAGTGTAAACAAAATCCAGCCTTTAGGGATCTTGGTGGATAGAAATAGCGTAACTTGTGAGTTGACCAAAACTGATTTGAAGCAAATTAAACGAAACTTTGGGTTTCCTGAGGGAGTAAAGGTGATTTTGCCATCTGAAGAAAAGATGGACTGGGTTCGCCCAGGATGGGTTACATTTTATGATTACCCTTTTGCGAAATTAGGGCAATAATTTCCCTTCTCTCCCTTTATTCGCCAATTCTTCGCAATTACTGAAATAGCCCCCTGCCAACTCCTTCCTGGTGCTTGGAGGATTTTGTCGGGGATTGAAACCCTTGCCCAGAATTTAGGCATTGATTTTACTATTGACGATTTGGCTTTTTCATACCAAATCAAATCTTTTGGCAAAGGTCGTTTCACTCTTGGTGTAAGAGACAAACGTGACGCTTTGATTGAAAAAACCGACAAAGGTCGTGACAGAGGTTGGGCAGGGAGATTTTTCTTTGTGAAAGTGGATTCTTTGGGCGAGTTTGACCCTATCTTCAAGGATACATGGAAGGTGGAAGGTATTTATCTTTTTGATTATGTAATTTGTTCCTCGTTTTTAACTTGTGCTCACGTTGTTTTCATGGCAGGTGTGTCTTTGATCTCCAGTGGTCACGCGCAATCTGCTGGTTATACGGACCTAATCTTGGCGCTCAAGGTTAAAGATAGGACATTCCCCATCCTCCATACTGGTGTTAACTTTCCCGCTGAGGCAGGTTCTTCTGATTCGCCGAAGAAGAAAGGTGTCATAACTCGCTCTTCCTCAAACACGTCCTCTAGTATGCCTTCTGAACTTTTCATCTCCTCAATTGCATAGTGAAAATGTCTTTTCCTTCTTAAGTTGCTCGCAATATTTTGGACAGATACTTCCGCATCTCAGCGCACAGCCCCACTCTCTACTTCAGAATTGATTCTTAGGATGCGCAACAGGGGTGGTATCCCTACAACTCCCACTAGTTCCGCCGCAACAATTCGCCCTCATGCTACTCACGCTACGCGCTCTAGCCTGGTGACTCCTACTGCCGCTGCAACTTTGAGTGGCCAAAAGAGGAAGAGCATGGAAATAGAGATTCCTGAAGATTTTTGCTCAATTGAAGCCAGTGCGCCTCTTATGTGACCGCATGCCAAGAACTTATGGTTTCCTGCTGCCAAAGCGCGCCATGATACCATTAATCCTTCTGCCATTTCTTCTGAGGGTGTTGGTCTTTCCCTGCAGGTACTTCTTCTTCATCCCTTGATCTTAGTATTAATCTTGTTTCAACTTTTTCGTTGCTGACTTGCCTGCTCTCAGTGCTTCCAAGCCGTTATTGCTACCCATCAGCATGTCACAGATCTGACGACCAAAGTTGCTGCCCTGACCAAGGAGAGAGATAGTGCTGAGGCGAGGAGTTTGCACTGGATGGACAAGATGAAGGAGGAGCAAGCAGAAGTGCAGCGTCTTAAAGGAGAGTTGGACCAGGCTGCAAAGGATGCCGAGAAAAAAGACAACGAGAATTTAGATGATATGGGTTTGCAATCTTGGCTTGCCAGAGTAGAGGCTATGGAGGAGTTTGCAGAGGGTAAGCATATCTCCTGGGATCCTCTTGCGGAGAGGCTGGCATATGAGGAGGCCAAAAAGAGCCAGAATGCGAAGGCTGCTGCTGTGGCGAATGAGGTTGCCGATGATGCTTCAACCCATGTTGACACTTCGGTTCCTGGCGTGTCCACCCTGCCTATTGATTTGGATGCGGACAAGCCCCAAGATGATGTTGCTTAGTGTTTGCTGTTTTTACTTAGGACTAAAATATTAAACTTCGTGTGTTATTTTACTTGCTCGTGGGAGCAAGGTTTTAAGACATATTTGTGTGTTTTTGCATCTGCTCATGGGGGCAGATTTCAAACTTTAATTTGCGTGTTCATTCTGCTTGCTAGGAGCAGAACTTAGGAACTAACTTTTGCTTCCCCTGTGGGAGGCAACTTTTATAATATTGGCATATTTTGGTTATTTGCGTATCACTATTATGCCGTTTGAGAATAGCTCGTACTTGTGTGTTTTTGTCTCATGCATTCATGTTGTAGCAAACTAAAACGTCGACCCATTTTGAAGTTACTTTTTGAAACCATTTGTTTTGTAACTGCTGTGTTATTGACTTTTAAACAATTGGCATAACTTGCAAAAAATACGACGGTTTGTATTTGGACAATTTGAATAAGTTGCACGTTTAATTAATAGAACTTGAGGGTTACAAGTAATAAATGAGAGAAGTAACTTCCTTACAAAAAATGTTCTTCAAAAGTAATGGCAAAGTGCCTTAGTTAGGGATCACAATCTGGTCAAACTAGCGTTTTGCTCCTTAAGTTGCCATTCTGAAGTCGCTTGATCTTTGATTACACATATCCGACTAAGGTTCAATCCAAATTGCTTTCTGCGTTGCTGCATCCATATCTGCCCAAGGGGTCGCTGGAAAATTTGCCAAGGAGGTTGTTGTAGAGGTTGCCAGCGAAGTTGTTGAGGAACTTTGCATAGGAAGTTGCCGGAAAAGTTACCTAGGAAGTTGCTGGAGAAGTTGCCTAGGAAGTTGCTGGAGAAGTTGCCTAGGAAGTTGCTCCTGATGCGCTAGCCCCTTGTAAAATGGTTTGTTAGACCTAGGGCATTTCGCCAATGGCCCTCCGATGCTTAAGTCAGTATGTGTTCTTGTAAAATGGAATGGAAAGTAGGTGCGACAAATGAATGGTATTAGGGGACATTACCAGAAGTGCTTTGCTAAGCGCTTTGCATTTATATGTTACCTGGGTAACTGCCAAGTTGCGTTTTGGCAGGTTGCAGCCCCTTGTGAGGTGATCTGGCAAACCTAGACCGTTGGCATTCCATCAACGGCCCTCCGATGCTTAAGTTAGACTGTTTGAGATGAGTTGCGTTCCAACTGCGTGGAATTTGCACACCATTTCTGGTGACTAACCTGTATGCTCCGTTGCCTATTACCTTTTCGATTTGGTATGGCCCTTCCCAATATGCAGCAAGTTTGTCTACCTTTGGATCTTTGGTATTTTGGAACGTCTTTCTGAGAACCCAATCTCCAACTTGGAATTGTTTGACTTTGATGTGCTTGTTGTAACTTCTGGCAACTGTTTGTTGATAAGCTGTCATTCTTACCTTGGCACGATCTCTGATTTCGTCAATGGTATCCAAGTCATGTGCTAGCTCTGCGTCGATCCTATTTTCTGTCATGAGCCCATATCTTGCAGTTGGCATGTACACTTCAGCTGGGATAACTGCTTCACAACCAAAAACTAAAGAATAAGGAGTTTGATTAGTTGCGTTCTTGGGAGTTGTCATGTCTGCCCAGAGGATTAGAGGCAATTCGTCAGCCCATCTGCCGCCTGCTTCGTCGATTCGCTTTTTGATGTTGTTGACGACAATTTTGTTGCTAAACTCAGCTTGCCCATTAGTTTGCGGGTATCTTGGCGTTGAAGTGTCTAGTTTGATGTTCCATGTTTGGCAGAATTTGCGTGTCTTTCCGCTTATGAATTGCGATTCATTGTCGCAAATTATTTCCGAAGGGATGCCAAACTCCGCATAATATGTCTGCGCTTTAATGAAAGATATTACCTCAGAGTCGGTGATATTTCAGTATGCTTCTACTTCAATCCATTTGGAGAAGTAATCTGTCATGGCTAGCATGAAGACTCGTTGCCTTGGGGCTTGCGAAAGTTTGCCTACGATATCCATTCCCCACTTCATGAATGGCCAAGGTGTCAAGATTGGGTGAAGTTGCTCAGTAGGTTGGTGTGAGACTGCAGCATGTCTTTGGCAAGCATCGCATTTTCTGGCATACTCCATGGCATCTTTCCTCATAGTAGGCCAGAAATAACCCATCCTGAGTGCTTTGTTGGATAGACTCCTGCCTCCAGCGTGGTTGCCACATTCGCCATCATGCAGTTCGCTCAGGACAATGGGTACATCTTGCCTTTTGAGGCATCTTAGGTAGGGACCTGCAACTGACTTGCGAAACAGTATGTTATCAATTAAGATGAAGTGGGATGCTTTTACCTTGAAAGTTTGTGGATCTCCGAGTTGCTGGGGTAAGATGCCTTCTTTTAGCCATTGAACGTATTCTTCTGTCCAATCTGCGTCTTTGCAAGCAACTTCAGTGCTAGTTTCATTTATTTGATGCCTGTCTATTGTAGGTTGCAGGATGTGCACAATAGGAATGTTGCTTAAGTTGAGTGCTGCTGAAACCGAGCCTAGGTTGGCTAGGGCGTCTGCTCCGACATTCTGCTCCCTTGGTATTTGCTTTATGGTAAAGTCATCGAACCTGCTGGCAACATTCTTGGCTATGTCCAAGTATTTCGCCATCTTCTGATATTTTGCTGCATAGGATCCGTTAAATTGATTAACAATTAGTAAAGAGTCGCAACTTACCTCGATACGCTTTACTTTGAGTTCTGCCGCAGCATTGAGGGAAACGATCAAAGCTTCGTATTCAGCCTCATTGTTAGTTGCTTTGAATTCGCAATGCACAACTTGGGCTATGATGTCCCCTTGTGGCGATTTTAGTACAAATCCAAGTCCTGCACCATTTGCGTTTGATGCTCCGTCAGTGCATAGTGTCCATGTGGGACTTGCAGTTTGCTCCAGTAGTTGCAAAAGTTCTTCGTCGGCTTCGGTTTGCAGATTTGGACTGAAATCAGCCACAAAGTCTGCCAAAGCTTGCGACTTAATGATTGTTGTCCTTGGTTCATACCTGATTTCGTAGTGATAAGTGACATTTATGTCACTTTTAGGGGTAGTTTTTAGATTATTTTTGTAATTTATTTTCATTTATTTCATCTATTTTGCCTTTATTTCTTCCTTTTCACATTTTGTAGCTTAATTTATTTATTTAGTGATTTTTGTTAGTTTTTAGCTCTTAATTTCGTAATTTATTTATTTCCTTTGTTTTATTAATTTTATAGATTGATTGGTTTGGTTTTCGTGATTAGTTTTCTATTTTTATTTCCTTTTAGTTTTCATTTTTATTTTCTATATGTCGTTTCTCCCATTGTATTTTGGTTTTGGTTATAGGTGTGCGTGTTGGAGTTGCGAGATTCAAAGATAGTGTTAGTTTTGGAATTATAATGCAAGATCTAGCTTATCCTTCACCACACTTTTTCTTATCCCACACCACATCTATCACCTATCCTACACCACACCATTTTTAACCTCCACCACATCACATATACTCCAAATACAAGCAGCCCATAACAAACACCACAGCATCACCATCACCACCATCACCACCATCACCTCACTAAATCCTACAACACCACAATAATACCACCTCGCTCAGCCCACGACACACGGCGGCGCGCGCCGTGTAATCTGTCGCGGGCGCGCCGACCTGCTTTTTTCGCGTAGCGAATGTTTAGAACACCCTAAAATTCGCACAGCCGCGAGCGGCGCGTCAGACACTAGCGCGAGCGCCCGTCAGACACTAGCGCGGGCGCTCCGAAACTTTGTACGGAATTAATGACTCTCAACGGTCGCGATTTCATTTGAGTTTGAGCTGTAAACTGAGCTGTGCGATGTCGATGGTGGATGATGAAATTCAGCACACCATTCGATGATGTTGGGCGTTGATGATGATGATGATGATGATGGCGCTGATTATGGACCGTTGATGATGATGATGAAGCAGGGAAATGAAATCCCATGGTAGCAGTGAACACGAGGAAGAAACGAAGGAGAAAATGAGATGGGTTTTGTTTTTACCTTTTTAATTTCTTTTCCTTCTTTTTCTTTCTTCCCCTTTTTAACTCCTTTTCCTAAAAGATTGACCGGCCCCAACTTCGGTCCCGACATTTGGGCTCCCAACTTTCGTTTTTTATTGTTTCCGCCCCCAACTTTGGTGATACTTTACACGCGTGGACTGCAAGAGGTTCAACCCGCTAATGCAGTAAACACTAGTCACGTGCCTCCACGTGACTTTTTTTAGTTAACAAAACCCATATTTTCCCCCAACACATTCTCCTCCCATGGCAGCACTACATTCATCAGGTACCATGGCAGCCCTCCTTTGCCACCCCCACAACCTTCCCCCCTCCCCTGCCACCCCGAAACAACCCCTTCCCCTACTCGTCCCCTACCACTTGACCACCCTTCCCCTGCCACTCAAAAACCCTCCTCTGCCACTCCAAAACACCCCTAACACCCTCTTCTGCTACGCTTCAGTTTTTTTGTTCTACTCTCCAATGCATATGCCTATACTCTCTGTATGACATAAACCATGGTAGGTAGTTTAGCAATCAAAGTTGATTTATATAATCGTCTTATTATCCATATTATCACAATCAAACAAAATAAAAAACCTATAAAAAAGAAAAACTTTCGCAATCTTCTTCTTCCTTTTTTTGGGAGTGAAACATCAAAAATCACACTAAGAAATATTGAGAGAGCTAATATTGGTGGTGAATTTAAAGTGGACACTTTCTGACCCAACCTGATAATAAGAACTGAAGATAACGAGAGAAACCCAAATGCGAGCAACCCAAATTCAACCCATAATCTGTAATTACACAAAGTTTTGCTACAATTGGTAATATATCTTAGCATAACTTTAATCGAGCCAAATAGTGATGATCAATTCGATTCAATTTTCGCACCTCAATCAACAAATGAAGTAATAATACCCTAACTGCACCGCTAAATTTAACACCAAATAAACAGATTGAAGCGAAACTTAGCACCGCTAACTGCTGCATCAACTTAAAACATAAAAACAAAAGTAAATGATCTCGATTATCATTGGCGAAACTGGAAGTGGTAACGGAGAAACTTCGATTACGATGGAAGGTTCTGGAAGCGACGAGCGAAGGATTAAAATGGAGGTTAGAGAGGGAAAATTAATAATAAGAAGATGAATATATAGAGAAGCCATGTTTGAGTGACAGCCATTAATCTTTGAACTGTACTGAAGAAGAAGCAAAACGAAATCAGATGAAATCTGGTAAATAATGGAGGAAAGAGAAAGAGAAGGGTTGTGGCATTGAAAGTGAAGTGAAGAACACTGATCTGGTAAAAAATGGACGCCATTAATCTTTCTGTCTTTCTAGTTTGTTGGGTTTGTGAGGTGTGAATGAGAAAAATTGGGTTGCAGGAGGAGGGGTGATAGGGGAGAGGGAAGGGATGAGAGTGGCAGGTGAGGAAGGAGGAAGGAGGAAGGTGAGAGAGCAGTTAAATGTAAAAATTCGAAAAGAAAAAGGAAAATGTGGGGTTTATTTTTTTTTACAGGTTTTGCAGGTAACATGTCACCCAGGACCACGTGCGTAAAAGACCCCTTAAAGTTGGGACTGAACAATAAAAAACGATAGTTGGGACTGTTTTTATCAGGACGTCCATAGTTGGGACTGATTAAATTAAATTTTCCTTCTCTTTATTTCCTTTTTCTTTTAAAACTTTTTCCTTCATTTGTTTTGCTGTACTGTACATCACATTTTCTTTCTTTTTCTCCTTTCTTTTCTTTTCCTTTTTATCCTTTTACTTATTATTTTCATTTTTTCTTTTTGAATTTTTTCTCTTTAGTTTTAGGAGTAGTATAAATACCCTCAAGTCAAGTTTTTTTAGCCTAAGCTTTATTTTATCCATCACTCTTAGGTTTAGAATAGTTTTTAGGGTTTTAGGGAGGATTAACCTCCATAGTTTAGTTTAAGGGAAAAGTGATAAAACTCAAAGAGAGATTCAAGATTTGGAGATTGAGGGTGACAACTTTGTATTTAAAGATTCAACAATTTATCAATGAGCATTTCTTACTCTATCTCTCCTCTTTTATTGCTTTATTTTAATTGTTATCATTAGATTAGTTGTTAAATGCTTAGTTTAATTATTTGTGGGTTATTTTATTTAGTTTAATGTTAGATTAATGTTTAGTATCATGTTATTAGTTGTTAATTTCTCTAAAGTTTTCATTTTTATGTTTATGGAGTAGTTTGTTGGTTAGGGTTTGGGTGAAAATTCTCATTAAAGTTATGAACTTTGCACTCTTTTTGGGGGGTATAATTTGGTTGATGGGTCTAAATGAACTGTTGGGGTTTTTATTGGTAGTTTTTGTGGTTGGCCTCCATTGAAACTTAAATGCTAGTCACTTCAAAGAAGGATTGAAAGATGAAATTGAAGAGTTGACTCCCTATATGTTCACTTAGTTAGACTTGCATGAAAATAGGGGTTTTAGCTAAGGGGTTTAATTTGTCATCTTGTCATTCATGTTCTTATGTTGGAGTTTTGGTGCATGAAAATAGACCTTAATCCTCAACTCAAGTAGCCCTTTTTAGCTTGAAAGAGTAATTAGAGATTTAAGAGATGACCCCCTTTTATCCATTGCTATTGTTATCCGCCTTCTTGTTTGTTGAAGTTCATGATTGAATTGAGTGGTGAATCCCATATCCTAGTCCCTCTAATATTATCGTAAACCTTTGTTCTTTGCTTGATTTAGTTCTCTTTAGTTAGTTCTTACATAGTATAAAAAAGGAAAATTTGTCAGAAACCACCTTTTATAATCACTTTTTTGTGAGAAACCACCTTTTAAAAAAAATTGGTTAATTAGCCACTTTTTTGGTTCTTTTTTTTGTTGGAAGCCACCACTTGCCGGAATCCGGCGTTGACCTCGCTTTTCCGGCTTTGACCATCATTTTTTTCGCCATTTTCTCGCCATTTCTTCCACCCGGGATGCCGACGGATGCGAGGGAGGGAGAGGGCTTAGGGGCCGGGAGGGTGGGGATGGTCGTGGGGGGGTTTCCGGTGGGTTGCGGGGGACGGGGTTTGCTTGGCGGATGCGAGGAGGGAGGGGGGGTTGCCGGGGGATGCGAGGAGGGAGGGGGGTTGCCGGGAGATGCGAGGGGGGAGGAGGGAGAAGGATAAAGGGGCAAAAATGGCGAAAATCTGATGGTCAACGCCGGATTCCGACAAGAGGTGGCTTCCAACAAAAAAAAGAACAAAAAAGGTGGCTAATTAACCAATTTTTTTAAAAGGTGGTTTCTCACAAAAGAGTGATTTTAAAAGGTGGTTTTTGACAAATTTTCCTATAAAAAAACCCAAATTTCAATCACCATTGTCTTAGCCTAGCTTATTATAATTAACATTTTCAGTGATCAGCCTTAGTCCTTGTGGAATAATGACCCTTGCTTGCCATTGTACTTAAGTTAGTGGTTAGTTAGGTAGTTTGATTTAGGAGTTTTGTCCAACGACCAAAATTTCTATTATCACGTAGCCACTTAGGTGCACTAGCCATTTGGCCATTCTGCCTGACATCTCAGGTTTGTTCATCACATATCTTATAGGATAGTTAGTTTTAACGCAAATAGAATGACATTCAAAGTAAGGGCGCAACTTAGTAGAGGCCATAACCAAAGCAAGTATAAGTTTTTCTAATGAAGTGTACCTTGTTTCAGCGTCTACAAGAGTTTTGCTTACATAATATATGGGAGATTAAGTTCCATCTTCTTCTCTTACCAAAACGACACTTACAGTTGCATGTGCTACGACTAGATAAAGTTGCAGTTCTTCTTTGTCCTTTGGCTTTGCGAGAAGTGGTGGCGTCATCATGTAAGTCTTCAAGTTTTGAAACGTTTCTTCATGTTGGCTGGTCCATTCGAATGATTTGTTCTTCCTTAGCACATCATAGATCGGTTTGCAGACTGTCCGACGATTTGGATATAAATCCGTTAAGCGCCGCAACTCGTCAGGTTAGCTTCTCGCACGTCTTTGACGCATCTTGGGGATTGCAAGTTGACAATGGCCTTGATCCGCTCTCTGGACTCGCTTCGATGCCTCTGCGGGTTACAACATACCACGAGGAATTTACCTGGGAGGTGACGCCGAATGAACATTTTTTGGGGTTTAACTTCATTTGGTAGCGCCTCAGAATTTCAAACGCTTCTTCAAGGTACTGAATGTGATCACCAACTTTTTTGGATTTGACCAGCATGTCATCAATGTACACCTCCATGGTGTCCCTAATCTGTTTTTCAAACATTTTATTTACTAACCTTTGATAAGTTGCGCCAGCGTTCTTTAATTAGGCCAAAGGGCATTACTTTGTAGCAATAGATGCCTCGATCTGTGATAAATGCCATTTTTTCTTGATCTTCGGGGTGCATGTGGATTTGGTTGTACCCGCTAAATGCATCCATGCCGGTGAGCATCTCGTGGCCAGCAGTTGCGTCCACCATGGCGTCAATGTGAGGCAATGGGAATGGATCCTTCGGGCAAGCTTTGTTGAGATCTGTGAAGTCAATGCAAACTCGCCACTTTCCATTCTTCTATGACACTACTACCACGTTCGCAAGCCAGTCGGGGCATTTCGCCTCTAGTATCTTGCCTGTTTCTAGGAGGTTTTGCACTTCTTCGTTGATAATTTGGTTGCGCTCAGGTGCAAATTTCCTGCGTTTTTGCTTGACAGGCAAGTGATTAGGATTAACTTTAAATTTATGCGTTATTACCTCGGGGTTGATGCCAACCATGTCCTCATGGGACCAAGCGAAGCAGTCGGCGTTTTGCCTCAAGAACTCGATCAAGCGCTCTATCAATTCGCCTTGCAGGTCTGCTCCAATCCTGACAGTTTGCTTAGGTTTGGACGGATCAAGGATGATTTCATCAATTGGTTCAGCTTCTGGTTCAGCATATTCTTCGATGATCCCCCGTTGCTGTAGTTGCTATGCAGACGCCTTGTCAGTTACGGAAGGTTTCAGGGCCGTTTTGTAGCATTCCTTTGCCAACTTCTAATCACCTTTTATCTCTTGCACTCCCCATTTGGTGGGGAACTTGATGGTTTGGTGATAGGTGGATAGTACTGCTTTCATGTCATGGATCCATGGCCTGCCAACAATGACATTGTACGATGACAAGCAATCAATAACTAGGAATTTTACCTGGATGTTAACGCCTTGCGCATAAGTGGGCAAAGTGATTTCTACATGTGTGTGTTTGGCCTCGCCGCTGAATCCTACGAGCACGGTGGATTTCTTGGTGACGTCGCTTTTGTCGAGCCCCATATCTTTGAGCGCATCTAGCATAATAATGTTTCTTTGAACCGCCATTGTCCACGAGCACTTTGTTCTTTGAAGGCAATTTTCGATTGTGAGTGAGATGACAAGTCCATCATGGTGCGGATCTCGCTAAATCTGCGGCATCTTCTTCATCGAATGATATGGGCGAGCGATCGCCTTTGCTTTTGCGCACATGCGGACGGGTTTCTCCATGGCACTTTCCTTAGCATGACGCTTTGCAGTTGAATATGTTAGGCCGCACACGTCCGATCCACCTGAAATAAGATTAACAATTCTAGAAGGTTGCAGGGGAGCTGGCAGCCTTTCTGAGAGTTGACGGTTCCACGTTGCATAGTTGCTTTGGCTTTGTATGGCCTTCAAAAATCCTTTCGGAGCGGTGAGCAACTTCTCTTCGAGGGTTATGCATTCGTCGTTTGTATGGCCAATATGTGCATGGAAGTCGCACCATCTTGATGAATCCTTCTTGTCCGAGGGCTTGTCTGACTTCTTGGGCCACCTGACTGCATCTCACAATTTGCCAAGGTTGTTGACTAGTCCTCCGGGACTGACATTGAAGTTGTATTCTCGGATTGCTGGAGGATGATTTGAATTTGTAGCGTTGACATTTTGCACGACATCTTTGTGATATGGTTGATATCGGTTGTCCCGACGATTGTTGTTGCTTGGGGCATTTCTGCTACATCGATCCAATTTTGCTGCACCTTTTCTGGTATAAACATCTTCCTCGAATCTGATTTGCGCAAGGGCCTTTGCCTGGGCATCTTCGAAAGTTGGGCAATGATATTTGGTCAGCTCCGATTCTTCTAGCAAACCTCTCCGGAAAGCTTCGATGGCGGTGGGAGCATCGCATCTTGGAATGGAGACTTTTTCACGGTTGAATCTGTTGAGATAGTCTCGCAGGTGGTTCGCCATATCTTTGTACGACACGGTACAAATGCGGTTTGCTTTTCCGGGCGTCTCGCCGGCAACCGGAGATTGAACATGTCCACCAAACCTGCAAAAGTCAAAATTGCACCATTAGGTAGATTAATGAACCATTGAAGAGCGGGACCTGATAGGGTTGACCCAAAGCCCTTGCACATGCAAGCTTTATGCATTTCGCGTGGGACCGGGATGGTGATCATCCTCTGCTTATATTGGGCGACATGCTCGTTGAGTCGCTGGGATCCGTCGTTCCGTCGTACAACTTCATGGCGGGGAACAATGAAGCGCTTCGGGATCTCGACCAAAGTAATGGTATCTGCAAACGACGAGTCGACATAGCTGGTCAGGGCAACTTTCTCCACGGGTCTTGGCACTCCAGGATTCTTGAGGATCATCTCTTCGACCTGCCTGAGGCGCTTGTACAAGGGGTCTGCGTTGACTGCTGAGGGTGCAACTTTTGGCATGTTGGGCACAGGTTGCTTGCTTCGGGCATCTTGCACCGGCTGAGGCTGCTCCGCGGCTACTTTGGATGGCGGCTCCTTAGAGGATGGTTGATCTGGCAACTTGCCGACATCTTCTTCAAATGGGAAGACCCACTCATAGGCAGCCTGGCGGTTCAGACTTGGATACTTGCCAACAACTGGTACTCCTTGCTCTGGCATGACGTCCTCGTCGATCATCTTCGTGGATGGGATCTTCCATGTCAAGTTGCTTGGCTATGCTGCCAATATCACTCTGGCGCTGCCTGCGGGAATTGGACGCGCGGGACGCGTTAGACAGCATTTGGGACCGGAGTTCTTCGGTCTCTTTCTTGAGTTGGGCACCTTGCGCATCGATTTCGTCTATGAGAATCTGCTTCATCTTGTCAATGGCTCCCATGATTTGGTCCATGGCTTCTTGCCCTGACACTTCGATGGGCGACTTAGGAGTTACGGGCGACTCACAGCATTGTTTCCAGACATGTTTTCGTGACAAATTGATAGAGTTGTTAGGATTGCTTTTTAATTACCGGCTCCCTTTGTGGGCGCCAAATTGTTTAGGGTAAATTTCACACTAAGGCTAATTTGCTTGGAGAGGGGGTTGATAATTAACTTGCGAATAGAAATAACTTGCACAAAATAAAGTTGCGAAATGTAAAGAGAAAGACACAACAAGTTTTACGTGGAAAACCCTTTGGAAATGAGGGAAAATCCACGGGAGGATTGGTATCCTGCCAATTCACTAAGTTGTCTGAGTTTGCGAGAGAGTACAAGTATTTAGCTAGAGAGAGAGTAGAGAATGCAGTGAGAGATGATTTACAATATCTGAGCTAATGAGCTATTTATACTAAGCTATGATAATAACGTTGGAGTGTAGCCGTTTTCCTCCCTGCTTCTTATTGGCTCAGATCCTATTTTGTAGGAGCTTCCCTTGAGATATATCTTATTTTTGCCCTGCTTGACAAAGTACAAAGAGGGAAATATCTTATTTTTGCCCTGCTTGTTGCAGACCAAATAAGACAATTGTGTTTGTCTTCCTTGTTTTTGAGCAAAGAGGGCAAAAGTATTGCCCTTTCTGATGATCATAGAGGGCAACTTTATTCGCCTTGGTTGATGAAGCAAAGAGGGCAAAAATTTTTGCCCTTTTTTTATTGGATCAAAGAGGGCAAACATATGAGATTTGCCTTGAAACCTAATACAACGGGCTACAAGGGCACGGAAGGGCAATTTTAAAATTGCCCTCGTAACCTATGAAGGCAAATTTTGTATCAAAGAGGGCAATTTTAATTGCCCTCCTTGAAGCAGTTTGTTGTAGTGTATTCTTGTTCCGGTGGTTGAAAACCAACTCCACTTTCCCCTCAACGCAGCGCATATCTTTTACTCTCAAGAATTTCGGAACTGCATTGACACGTCACCTATCCGCTTGCTTTTCCATATGCCCAATCAAACGCTGCCACTTAATGGAGCAAACTAACACACTTTAGGCCTGCATTTTACTGCCACGTAAGAATAATTTGACCCCTAACAGTAACCATGAGCGTAAGCGTTATCCAGCAGGCTCTTTTCTTTCTATACACTGTAAAAAGTGCAGGATGTTGCTTGGCAAGTTAACGACCTCCAAAACAAGACTAACGTATTATTTATGAATATACAGCTGTATCTTGAAATGTTGTTTTAGAGTAGCTTTGGAGTTTCTTCATCTAATACTACTATTGTGTTTTGTTGTACAGTGTATATAGTACATGTATAGTATAACTAGTGGGTTAGTTGGATTCTATCCCTTAAAATATGTAATCTTATCCTTTCGCTTATTTTTGACCACGTACCCCAGTTTTATTCAGGTGTTGGTGGATTTCGGTCCTTCTCACACAATACTAATCACTCCCTCTAAATACAAGATACATTTTTAAGCTTTTGACTCTGAACTTGATGTTATGTTGGTGAATTAATCTAGAGTACAAGTTTGTTTTGTAATTTTTTTTAAAAAAAACTTTTGTTGTCAAAGAAATTTTTGGCCAATAAAAATTTCCTAAAACTAAGGGTTACCAACAATGAGAATTTCCCTATTTTTTATATAAGTATAATTAGGTCAAACAAATGAATTATCTTTATAAAATTGTGAAAAAGTAAAACAATTACTTTCTTCATGCCATCGTATCTAACCACCAATTATTTTATATCACGTAAAAACCGTTAATATGATATTACGACCCTGTTCTTTTGTGCTGAGAGAAACAAAATTGATACGGGCGATCGATCCGAGAGAAACTAAATTACGAGTGTCACCGAACCAAACGGGCGAACAAAAAATGGCGAAGTGAATTGAACTGAAATGAAAATAAGTCGAAAAGAACAGGGCCTACATGTCGTTTTAAACTACAAATGGTATTACTTGTCAATTATAAATCTCAATTTAATGATGCATTACTCTTTTGATAGGCGGTACGATAATAATTATTGGTTGTAATGATAATGAAAATGTATTTTATTTTGTACAAAAAGTATATGGCAATGTTTCCTCATCATGGTGTTGAGATATTAATAAGAAAAACACATATTTAGTTATTATTAATAGATATTAATAAAAGGAATAATTTCAAAAAACTACCTTTTATAACAAATATTTTTCAAAAAACTACCTTTTAAAAATTATTTTTCAAAAAACTACCTTATACAACACATTTTTTTCAAAATACTACCAATTGACCACTAAATGAGGGTT
This sequence comes from Beta corolliflora, assembly GCA_947648045.1. Classification (NCBI taxonomy): domain Eukaryota; kingdom Viridiplantae; phylum Streptophyta; class Magnoliopsida; order Caryophyllales; family Amaranthaceae; genus Beta; species Beta corolliflora. Next base: position 66,017 of record CANSZD010001701.1, read on the forward strand.
TAACCACCCATGACGGGTTCATTGCTACTTATTGCCTTGATCTCACGGCCCAGGCACCGCTCACAACCCACATAGGGTGCCAAACTGCCCCTTATTTCATTTTCTTCTTAACGAGCACCCCATCCCGCTAGCTTCTTTCTCCTCCATTTTTGTTCTTCTCTTTTTTATTTGTTGCCCCACCCAAGCAACAACAAATGGCCGCCGCTATTTAAGAGTCAACGTTAACAAAAAAAAGTCAAATGGTAGTATATTGAAAACATTATCTTATATAAGGTAGTTTTTTGAAAGAAAATTTTTATAAGGTACTTATTTGAAAATTTTATGTTATAAAAGGTAGTTTTTTGAAATTTTCCCTTAATAAAACTATACTTCCTCTAATATTTTTTAGACCTGGCAATCGGACCAATCGGATCGGATTCGAACCGGACCAATTCAGATCGGACCGTTTTCTAATCAAGTTATATTCGGACCGGTCTGGCCGGTTTCAGATCGGACCGGATTTCGGATTATGTTTCGGATCATCATCGAATTGGGATGCTTTTCGGATCGGACGGTTGTGGATCGGATGGTGGGTTGTCTCATCTTTATTATGTATGGAGTTGTTACTCCTTTGGTCTGATGGTTTCTTTGACTATGAGCTTTTGTTATGTATATATAGAACTGCTACTCTTCGTGCTTTTAAAGGTATACATAACTAATTTGCAGAGTCAAAACTTGTGCCAAAGAGTACATGCGATAATCGTTTTTTTTTTTTAAACGGGTCAATTTCGGGTACTTCGGATGAAAGCCTAATGGAAGCCAATAATTTCTGATTGCTTTGTGATCGGGTTACCTTTGGATCAGATTGATTTCGGATCGGCAAGATCATATCGGATCATTCGGATTTCATATGAGTTTCAGATCAAGATTATTTCGGACCGGATTCGGACCGGGCCGGATCGTTCGGATTCGGACCAAGGTTCAGACCCAGATCGGACCACAGATCGGATATTTCGGACCGGATTTTCGGATCAGAACCAACTTTGTCAGGTCTATTTTTTTTAGGCAAAAATTGGCCTCAATACCGTAAACTATGGTGCAGGTGCAACTAGCACCACCAACTTTAACTAGTAGCCAAAACACCCCAAACTATTCACCTGGGTGCAGCGAGTGTCATAAATGTCGCCGAAGCTAAATTTTCTTGCCGACGGTGGGTAATCAGTGTTAATTTTTTTCTTCATATTTTCCCCTTTTTCTTTCATTTTATCCTAATTTTTATTGATTAAAAGCCTAAGTCACGTGAACTTGTGTCGAGAAAAGTTAGTTTCAGTGTCATTTATGACACTTAGGGGTGTAAGTTCGGTTTTGGGGCAAAACCAAACCAAACCAAAATAAATTCGGTTTTCATATTTCAAGTCCAAATCCAAACCAAAATTCGTCCCAAACCAAACCAAACCAAACCGAAATTACAAAACCAAAACCAAAACCAAACCAAACCAAAAAACCGAAATTCTTTTATGATGCAAAATTTTTTGTTTCCAAATCTTACAAATAATACGAAAATTATCAAGTTTCAAATCATCAAACATAGAAGAATTACTTCAAATTTCAACTAAAGCTTAAAATTGAAGTACTAGAACTAAAGACAATTGTTAAAAACATCAAAACCCATATAGGATAGGCAAACTTCGGTTTGGTTTGGTTTTTTTTTTTTCTGTTTTTTAAAATAAAAACCGAACCAAACCGAAAACCGAAAAAATGAAAATTTTCCAATCCAAACCAAACCGAATTTGAAAAAAACCAAACCAAATTATTAATTCGGTTTGGTTTGGTTTGGTTTTCGGTTTTTTAACCAAATAACTTACACCCCTAATGACACTTATTGCACCTAGGCCAATTGTTTGTGGTGTTTTTGCTACTAGTCAAAGTTGGTGGCGCTGGGTGCACCCGCGCCATAAATTGTGGTGTTGAGGCCAATTTTGCTTTATTACTTGCATCATTAACATGACATACAAGTTCTAAGGCGAGGAGAAAGATAATAGAGAGGGAATGACAAAGGGAGACCCATGAGATAAGAGAGTTGTAGGGAGTAATTATTGTTCAAAAAGAAAATGGCGGAAGTAATTTGCGAACTTCTAAATGTGGAAAATGATGCAAAGTAAAAAAAACGGAGGAAGTATTTATCATTACATAACAATTTGTTGCCATCAATTCATCATTAGAGATAGAGGTTCCATCCCTTGAGCACAAAATCAATGAATGTCGTTATGTCGTATAATCAGAGATTATAATACATGCATGTCTAGCTAGATAACTTATCTTATACAGCACATAAAACATGGGGTTGTTTTAGAACGAAAGATTAGAAGAAGAAAAAAGTAATAATAACTGCATGGCCTGATTATAGGCAGAAACCTAGAAATCCTGTAGTTGTAGGATCTGGAGATGCAACCATCAAAAGTGTCATTGTTTGACAGCCAAATACGTTTATGTTCATGTCCTGCATTAACAAGCATATTATTTGTTTATTTAAAAAAGGAACTAAATGGACAATTACATTTTGACACGTTAAACGCTTTGGCAAAGGGGGAAGTATTTTACAAGCAGTACTTTCAGTACTACTCTCTCATTCTCTCTCTTCTTTCTCTCTCTACCTATCTCTTTCTCTAATATAACACTATGTGTTATGTGTGTAGAGGACAAAGAGAGTTATACTTAGAATTCACGAGTGAAGGTCCAAACACACTTTTAATAAACAAATACTTTATTATTATGTAAGAGAAAGAAAATAAAAAAAGGGGTGTGGGGCAAAACCCCATATTATGTGAAGTGGAAGCAAAAAAAATAGAAAGAAGAAAGAATGTAAGATCGTCATAAAGCCATGATGATTACCTTGTGAGTGAAGTTAAAAAAAACCCCATGGGGGCATCGATTGGGACATTATATGGAGTCAAAGACAAGAAGACCAACCATCGCCTTCACTTTTTCTTTTTTTTGTACCATATTTTCTATAGAGGCATAATATTTATCTGCATTTTATACTATTGCTTATGAGTTACTTTCTTTTTTCTTTTATATATACTCCATTATTTAACCTTTTGAAGGAGTTTATATGGTAAAAGAATAAGATTATAACATCGTTGTATATATTATGAGTGCGTCTTGGGTGTAACATATTACACCATAGCTTATTGTGTAATATGCATAATGGCGTAAAACACAAAGAATGGCGTATTTATCTGAATAATGGCGTAAATCCGTATCGTTTTGTCATTTATTTTATGTCATTTGATTCTTTTTTTTTTTTACAAAAGAAGGGGTGGTTTGTGGGTTGTTACACCATAAATTATAGTGTAATGGTCACACCCAAGAATTAATTTGTGGTATATTATTTGATCGATGCATTTAGAAAAGATTTGGCACTAAATATTTAAATTTCATCAAGAATCAAATAATTTTGTGAGACATCCTTATATGTGTAGGAGTATTGTTACCATTTCGTATGAACATCAAAAGAATATAAGTAGTTTAAACAATCTTAGCTAAAATTAAAAACTTGCGCAGTGATAAGGAAAGAACCTTCCAACATCGAGGTTGGGGATTTAATCCCCATTAGGGACACTTTGGGAGAGGGAATTCCCTTATCATTCCCCCATTCTCAAATTAAAGTGTTTAATTACCCTCTAACCCGAGATCGGGATAACTACGAGAGGTTCGATTTGATAGGCCAAAAGAGTAGTTTAAACAGTATATTGTTAGCTATTACCGCCTCTCTTTTTTGGTACAGAGTATATACATACCATTTTGATGGGAAGAAAACTTTAGATGACATGGATCAAAAACATATCCTAGATCCTAATATTAGGTAGTTCTATCATAGCATGCATCCTTGATTGCAACTATTAAAGGTCTTGATAACTTTCTTCGTTAGTTTACTAATCCATCTTTTACATAAAAAAAATAGACAAATTCTTTTTCTTTTGCTAGACAAGAACTTTAATAAAGACACAACCCTTTCCACCATCAAAAGAAATAAGGAAACAAACAAAAAGAATCAAAAATAATACTCGTAAGAAGAAAATAATCATAATAATAATAATAAAAAATGCTATAGAAACAAACAAATACTTCCTGAAGAAGGAAAAAAGGGAAGCAAAATAATTATTAGGAAAGAAGGGTTTCCCTCCAATCCGTTTGCACTCTACCCGTCAAGTTAAGAGATCCAACTAATCTAAAGACACTTTATTGATTTCAAATAAATTAATACTAATAATAGTCGGCATGTGTAATATCACATTCTAAGCAAGCTTACAACTCCATCAAACTCATCATTATCATTACCTCCTTATGAAGTCTTCTCATTTGGCCATTCATATATCATGTACCCTCTTCCATCATCCTCTCATCTCATCACTTTTATATCTTCTATAACTAAGCCATATACATATTATTAGCATATAGTAGCTCCTTTATAATTATTAGTTAGCCTACTATTTTTAGTTCCTTTCTTTATTTCCACTTATACTTTATTTTTCTTTTCCTTTTTTTCTTCTTCTTGGGTACAACTTATGAGTACTTTAGAATCAATAATATAGTGTTTCCATCCACATATATAGGTGCAGGAGTATCATTATTGATCATCAAAAGAGTTTGTTATACTAGGGTTTGTTATTTGGAAATAAGGAGGGGTAGTTTGGGAATCAGATAATCAATGAGAGGACCTAGTAGCATTGGTAGCAGTTGCAATCATAGTAGTATGGTAAAGGATGAGATCAAGGAGAAAACTGTGAAGTACAATCATAATAATAATAGTAAGAGTAGTAATAATAGTAAGAACAATAATATAGTGAAATTGAGGAAAGGTTTATGGTCACCAGAAGAAGATGAAAAGCTAATGAACTATATGTTGAGGAATGGGCATGGTTGTTGGAGTGACATTGCTAGGAATTCCGGCCTCCAAAGATGCGGTAAAAGCTGCCGCCTTCGCTGGATTAATTATCTCCGTCCTGACCTTAAGCGAGGCGCGTTCTCCCCTCAAGAGGAACACCTTATTCTACACTTCCATTCAGTTCTTGGCAACAGGTAACCTAATACTTACTTCGTTTTGTATATGTTGAGAAATGGGCATGTTTGTTGGAGTATATAGGAGTAAGATATATAAAAACCTAGTAATCAGTACTATATGTCTTTAGGATCGAGTACATTATATGAATCATTAAGAAAAGCTTGATGACAAACTTCATAGTTGCTATCATTATGGGGACAATGGTGAGCTAGCTAACCCCAGAAATTCATCTAGGAAAGAACACTAAATTAATTACATGAGAGAAAAAGAGAGGAATATAATTTGTCATACTCAATGTTTGTGCATATATGATCAGTTTGAGGCCTCTATGGCTCTATAAATATTTCAATTTCCTTCATCAAATTAAATTCCTCTTAATTGTCTCTATCTGTGATATTCAAAAAGGTTTATACCCAACTCATCATCATATACGTTTATATAATGTCTTTCCTCTGTCAGTTAATAGTAATACTCAATGTTCATAATAATTGAATACGATTTGAACCCCTTCCCCTATCGAGTAGACATTCTTCCCCAGGAAAAAGTTCATTTTGTAGTCAGTATGTAAATAGCTGGTTGTTCCTGATGTAATACATTGTTTCAATATTTAAGATGAAAAGCTACACGAAAACCTAATGCTGTATATGCATCTGGAAAAGGCTCAGATAATGCTGTTTCCTCCAATCTTGTCACGCACTTGGAAATAGGACTGTACTACTAATTTCTCTCATTAATATTTGTTGTCATCATTTTCTAAGTAGCTAGTATAGCTAATTCTAAATTGTTGTTTCTTTCACAATTCTACGCGTCTTCAATTGAAAAAGTAAACAAGACTGAAAAAGAATTGTGCTGCATAAGCTTAAAGCATCACAATATTTTGAGCTATATTTTGTCACTATTTATTTTTTAATAACAAAAATGGTCACATATTTTCAAAAACGAACTGTAGATAAGTTCAAAGAGCAAGAAACTTATTCTTGATTTTTACCTATAGGTAGAGGTTTTCTAAGGCAGAAAACAACTAAGTTGCGATTGTCTTGTATTAAAATTATGAAGTACTCCATAGTAAAACAATGTACTTTATTCATCATATTAGTTTGTTTTTCATAGAGTACATTGAAAAAAATACTTCATGTCACGTAAAAACCATAATTATTATATCAATTTGTTTTTCTAATAAATAGAAAACTAGTGACCATTATTTGAGCACATAAGAAAATTTATTTGGAATTTTGGATGTCCTGCAAATTTATGCATGGTATGATATGTAGATCCCTTGGAAAACACATTGACTTAAATATTGGACATAGGGTAAGTGACCTGTGTCATTCATTCTTAGAGTCATATACTCATATACCTTTATATCTATCATCTATGCATGCGAATAACTTAAATCTGCTTATTAGACACTATTATAATCATACTATAAATTATAATTATACTCCCTTCGTTCTTTTTTAGAGGTAATATTGTTTTTTAGAGGTAATATGTTGACTTTTGACATTATTTATACACCTCATTTTGACCATTATTGTTATTTATATATATGAAAAAATATAGTCATGTCATGTGGGATCTTGTTGGATTCGTCTCAGTACACTTTTCAAATATATAATCTTTATAGTTTTCATAATTATATAATTAGATATATTATGGATCAAACTTGTGTCTCGGCAAGTGTGAAAAGTCAAATATTACATCTATTAAAAAATGGAGGGAGTAGAATGCATGCAAATAACTAAACTCTGCAATAATTTTGTACACAGGTGGTCTCAGATTGCAGCTCGTCTTCCAGGACGAACTGATAACGAAATTAAGAATTTTTGGAATTCAACCATTAAGAAAAGATTGAAACAAAACAACAGCAGCAACAACAACAACATGATCACCAATAACAATTTCAATGCTCCATCAGTGGATGATCCTAGCTTGCTAAGTGACACAATCGATATAGTGGCACCAAATCAGCATCACAACAGCTATAATATAGTGGGCCAAGAATTGATGCTACCATCATCCATGTATGATCACGAAAATCATCATCATCATCAAAGTCTCATGATGACAGCTGCTTATAGTTATAACATGTGCATGGATTCCTCTATAATGTCAGATTCTCCATCATCTCCATCCATGCACACTGCTGCGAGTTCCATAACAAGCGCAACTACCAACCAATTTGACAACTCTCTCCCTCCACTCCTTGAAAAGAACGGATATGATATAACTTTCAGCATGGAAAATTTTGCTGATTTTGTGGGTTGTGACCAAGTACTCCATGATCATCACTTTGTTACACCAGAAAGAATCATGTGTACTAGCAATGGTATCGTCGCCGCCACAGCCACCACCACGGCCTCTATTGCTGCAAGCATGGGCACAAGTGATGTTATTTTTCCCATGATACAAAGGACAACAACAATTCCTAAGAACACAAGCATCAACCAAATCGTTATTAATGACAGTGAGAATTGGGCTGATATGGTCAACACTAATGGGAATGGAGGCATGATTAATTATGGGAATAATGGTAATAGTAATAATAATAATAATAATAACGGAAAAGAAGGAAACTTAAAAATGGGAGAATGGGATAGTTTGGAGAGTTTGTTGGGAGATGTCTCCTTTCCTTTCCTTGATTTTCAAGCTTAATCCCTTGAGACTTTCTCTCTCTAGATATATCTAGTTAGTTCTACTTCCGGCCATATAGAGTATGACTTACTACTCCTCTCGTTTTCGAAAGTTCTTCTCCTTTTGGCCAATATCCTCTCATAAAAAGATTAAATAGGAGCAAAGCTAAAACGGGAGGAGTATATGAGAGAGAATTTTTGCCGAATATAATAATACCTACAAAAAGCCAAGCAGTACTCAGGGACTCCCATCGATCTTGTCATCATCCACATAATGTTTCTTCTTCTTTTAAGGTTGATCTCTTGTTTTTCCCCTCTTAAGGATTTTGCTTAGTTAAATTGTTTAGTAAATAAAATATATACACACATACATATGGAGAGATAGGTACAAATTAAATATACAATAAGGAATTAATTAATCAGGGAAGGAGGTAAATGTGAATAGTGAATTGTTATATTGAACTTGTGGACAGGAGAAGATATAAGTATTATAGCAAGATGGAAAGAATTTAAGCTCTTTGTATCATGGATGTACAAAAATTGAACAATAATAATGTAAATCAAGGTCTTGGAATCTTTTTTTCTTTCATCAATTTGTTAATGTTAGAGCACATATAGATACTCCTTCCATCCCAGTTGGAATGAGTGATTAAATAATGAGCGCGTCTTGGATATAACATGTTACACCATAACTTATTGTGTAACATACATAATGACATAGACTCCAACAAAAATGACATGAATTGTACAAATAATGACATGAATCTCATGTCATTATGTCATTTATATCATGTTATTTGAGTTCTTTTTACAAAAGAAGAGGTGGTTTGTGGGTTGTTACACCATAAATTATGGTGTAACAGTTACATCTAAGAAATTGTGTTAAATAATGGGTTTTATGTTTAGTAAGGCACCTTATATATAGCCCTAAGGGATATGAATATCATTTCCCTTAAATAATCTACTTCTATTTCTTCTGAAGGAGATTAACTATTCTATTTTAAAATATCAAGAAAAATATCTTTGTCGCCATACTAAACATAAACTGGGTTTTGGTTGAGTTTATTAATATGAAACTATACTTATAATTAATTAAAGTCATTGTTTTTAAATCTAAAATCTGATCTATAAGATTTTTTATATAAAAAAAATTAAGGTGAAGACGGAAATGAGTATAAATGACAATAAATTTACCCCTTACGTAAATAGTTGTTTCCGTTCATCGGTAGAAGTTGCTTTTGGTTATATCAAAAGAAGAAAATTTGAACATGTCACTAGTATAGAATTGACGATTTACCTCGGATGCGAGGCGCCCATTTGCGTCGGACATGGGTCCGACAGCACAGCTCTTGACGCAAATCAGGATATAGGATCTGCGTCGGACAAGCATGCGACGCAGTTGTCTCGCTATTTGCGTCGGACCCAGCCTACCACGCGACGTAGATGACTCTTGGGCTGCTGGCTGCTGTGGCCTTGACGCCTTACCATCTGCGTCGCATGCCGCTCTATGTGCGACGCAAATGATCTACTATCTGCGTCGCACATTGAGCAGCATGCGACGCAGATGGTAAGGCGCCAAGGCCACAGCAGCCAGCAGCCCAAGAGTCATCTGCGTCGTACATTGCTAACGTGCGACGCACATAGATTGTCATTTGCGCCGGATATTGTGCAAGGTGCGACGCAAATGATGATTTTTGGGTTTTTTTTTTCTTTTTTGTTTTTTTTTTCATATACAAAACCTTAAACTTCAAAACTAAACGAACATTATATTAATAATTATGAGCAGAAAATTCGGCAGAGTCTCCTTTGTAATTTGGACAACCCAAGAAATCGTTGGGAAAATTTTGCATATATAACCAAAACCTGTTCCAGTACATCTCAAAGCAACCAATATTGCAATCAATTGCAATCAAGCAACCAACAAGGTTCAATCAACAAAATATTGTTCAACCTACAAATACATATACTAACTAGTTGGTTTGCAGCTTTGACGACCTCTACAAAGTATTTTGCAAAATGTTCTTTGAGTTCGTCGATCTCAGTTGCGGAGTATGGCTGAGGACTTGGTGGAAAATCCTAGAAATATATTAAATTAGTTAATATACTTGAAAATTCTATAAGTATAAATAACGAATTTACGACATACATATACCTCCTGTAAATTATCTGAATCATAGTGCATGCGGACGATTTCAAGCACGTTTTTCATCACGAAATAGCCGCATTCCTCTCCTCCCGATTGTTGAGCACACTACACCAAATATAAGATATATATTAGAATCGGAAATAAAATCCTAAATAGAATTATAAAATGTGTATCAAATACAAAACCATAAGAGTTTTACCAGGATCGTTATCCAAGACAATTTAGTTCCTTTATTGGATCCTTTAAGGCGCGTGAAACTTGTATATGCACTAAGTATAGAAATTTTGTAACAATTAATTACTATAAACATTTATAAATTATTTAAAATATCATAAAATGCATGTAAAATAATTAACATGTATAACAACTATGAACTTAAGTATTCAGCGGCATCTTGATAGCTAATTTTCTTTCTCTCCGTAGCGAATCAAATATATATACCGCTTTCTTAGATAGACAAATGACAAGAAGAATCCAATGTTCCCTAAGGCATGCAACAAAATGTGATGCTCATATAACCACAAGTTCATATAGATAAAACAAAGTAAAGATTAGTTTAACTAACATACTTTTGAATATACGGGACATAGGATGAAACGCATATTTTGATTCGCTTTCATTGAACTTGCTATGTAGTTGATCACGACATACGGTTGATTGCGTATCATGGTCGCCGAAATCATACTTGGACACATGAAACCAATAGTACCCTCTGATTCAGACTCCTCTTCCAAATGCCTACACTCCAAATACTTATACTTAGAAGAAACAATAAAAATAAATATCAATGTTAATTAGTTTAGAGTTTGAGAATTCTCACATCATAAATATTTGCAAAATGAATACATTAAGCCATGCTCCCGTGAGAAGTTGAAAAACATCTTGTCGCGAGAGAATGATCATCTGATCACTATCATAGTTGAAGACGGTACCCTTTATAACTTGCATACTAAAAGGCTCATATGAGGGTCGGTTGCAAAATAATCGGTGCATATCCTTGACAATATCATCCATATCCTCCAGTGATAAGTCAATAAAATGATCTATGTACCTATGTGCAGACTCATCGGTGCAAAGATCACTACCAACTATTTTTTTTTCTTCTTATCGCACCTTCCTCGGGCAAATGTTCCTAATTCAATTCGACTTCTTTTTAATTCATACTATATATGTATATAGATTATTTCATATATCAATCAAGCTTACGTAGTATATAAATTAAGATATTAAACATAAGTTACCGATTATACGAGACTATAAATACCAACTCTTTCGGCCATTCTATCAATGAACCCTCGGCTTGGTGAGTTTCACGATGTATGGAGTAGGTAGTGGAACTGGAGCATCTGCGTAGTCCGGAAAAAAATTTATCAACACTCACTTTCACGGCCGTAGGATGTGATGATGACTCCGGTTATGGATGAACGGTACCCTCAGCTACAATGATCGGCCCCGAGACATCCGCTAATGCCAAACGACATGGAATTTGACTCTTAACATCCAATGAGAACACAATGTCATTAATTAAGTGTTTTAGAAGCATAATATCATAATCTTAGAAGATATAAAATAAATATATACCTGCAAGTTCACAAATGGATCATTGCCCCCGAGTGACTACTAGGATCAAGCGGAGTGTGAGGACTTCGGACCGGGCGCATCTTCCCTTGTTTGATATGGTACTTGAAGACCTAATTGCACCGCAAAAGCCATCAACCTTTGTTGAACTATTGCATCTATCTTCGAGTTCATCTCTTGCATCGTCACGTTCTCCTAACTCTTTGGCTCACTCTAGCCTCGAACTCCTGCATCTCCTCATCATCCATTCCCTACCCTTTCGAGCGGTATTACTCGATCGGGGATCCCCCAAACGAGATGTAATCCCAATGCTACGCCCGTATGTTAACACACGCCCGGGACGGTCTTTCCTCTGTAGAGCACGTGATAGAGCATCATCCATCCGACCTGGAACAAACTCTCCTTCCTTTTCTTTCCTTTTCCAATCATCCTGCGTCCAATTAAAAAAATTCATATGATTAGTAGAATACGAGTAATTAGACAAGAAAATATCATAAAATTTGAAAAATGCTTACAATGGACTCTTTTATCTTTTGTGTTTCTTCATTATGGAAGAAAATATTTCCTTCCTTATCTTTTTCGATCTCGCGAGAAGCCATGGCAAAGTTCTTCCTCTCATCCTCTCGGTATTCCAAACTCTCTTCAATATACAAAATAATACACGATTAGTAACTAATAAACAAGATCTCAATTAAATTAAAAGAATGACTTTTAAAATACACGGGTTACTTACTTTAGCATCTTCCCATAAACTATTTTTTAAGGCCTAGTGGAACATCATCCCAACTATCGTACAAGATAGACACTTTGCTTCTACTGATTTCACCGCAATGTGTCTTGTACGCACCAACATGCTCCCCAATCGGACGCATCCACTGATCCCACTGAAGTACTCTTTAAACCCCGGGTATGGAACGAATCCCTTTTGTAGGACCTCTAGGCTTGCTCACTCTTTTCTTCCTACTACCTTCATCGGTAATCTCGGCCTCGGAACGTGGCTGCCGATCATCGATGCATCATGCATTATACGATCTTCCATCACTACACACGAAACCAAATACAAATACCAACCAAAGACATGTTAGATTCATAAATGAAGTACTACAAAATTATTTTAACAATGCATAAAGTATATAATTGAAGATTATAAACAATAGTAGTTGCAATAATATTACATAAATTACCTATTAATCGGTTTTTCTTTGAAAACGTAAAATCCCTCATTATGGTCTCGACGAATGTAATTTGTGTCCAAATCTTCTCCTAATGTACTTGGAATGACTAACAAATTTTTTCGACATAGCAATAACTTCAATGACTTGTTTTGCTTGTGATGCCAATATGAAAGTATCTTCATGATGCCCTAATTGGTTGAAATTGACTAATGTAAAAAAGCCATGTTCATCCTTCTTTAAACCACGACGAATATCATCCCACTTGCATCGGAAAAGCGGAATCTTGAAGTCAACATAGTCGAGTTCTAATATCTCTTCAATGAACCCGTAGTAAGACTTTATTGTCTCAACAATTGTTCTATCCCTTCTACTTGTATACTCGATGACAAATCCCCCAACGTAACACCACTGTTTTGCATCGTGGATTTGTCATCTTGCCGCTTAGTGTAAAATGAATAACCATTGATGTCATACCCTTCATAGGAAAGAACTTGCATCTTTGACCCATATGCCAACCATCTCAACGTATCCGATACATCATTTTTTGGGTCGGATAATTGGTTCATAACTCGTTCTTTAAACCAATCAACGAACGAACGATTATGCTCAATCACCAACTCACGTTTATTCTTCAATGGATCTTGAACACTAAGAACGGTCATGTGCTCATCTAAGTAAGGATGAACTTGTTTCGATTTTCTAACACTAAATATTACGCTTTTCTTTTCAACTCTCCATCAAGACACAATATTTTTCTACCAATGGTACCACAACCAGCAAGTCTTCCTTCATGTCTAGATTTTGGCAATCCAATTCCTTGTGCACGTGCTAAATACTAACTTACATATTCAAATACTTCCTCTGCAAATTGTTCTTTGGACAATACTTGCTTAGTCGCGTTTGGATTCATCACTTTGCCCTTCAAAGTACCCATATGTCTTTCAAAAGGCCACATATACCTCATACAAACGGGCCCACAAAGTTTAATTTCTCGGACAAGATGAATTATCAAATGAGACATGATGTCAAAGAACGATGGTGGGAAGTACATTTCAAATCGACACATCGTCTCTATTACATCAGCTTGTAAGTTATCTAGAGTGTTAGGATCAATTACTTTGCTAGAGATAGTTACGAAGAAGAAACACAACTTTGTTATCGTGTATCTTACTTGGGAAGGTAAAATTCCTCGTATTGCAACGGGTAATAAATGCTTTGCATCAAGATATGACAATCATGAGATTTCAAACCAACGAGTTTCAAGTCCTTCGGTGAGACAAGGTTTCGATAATTTGACGAGTATCCAGCGGGGACCTTTAACCCATGCGAGACTCACAAATACTCGTTTTCTCCTTCTTAGACAAAGTGTAGCAAGTTGGTGGAAGATAATAGCGTTGTCCCCGCTCCCGAGGTGATAGTTACGGTGCGCCCATTTCGGCCATGTCTTTCCTAGCTTTAACTCCATCCTTTGTCTTCCAGGGCATATATATTCAACAATGTTCCGACAATGGCATCACAAACATTTTTCTCAATGTGCATTAGATCAAGACAATGTTTGACTTCTAAACATTCCCAATATAGGAGGTCCCAGAACTTAGACCTTTTCTTGTATAAGTTCTTTGAAACACTTTTAAAGGGCTTGCCAAACACTGTTTCAATATCCTTTACCCGCCTAGAAACCTGTTTTCCACGTAAGGGTACGGGGGATTCTCTCATCTCCACTTTTAGTTGAACAACTTTTTCTTCTTACGAAATGGATGATCTAAAGGAAGCCATGTACGATAATGCGGTATACATTCTTCCCACGGTGATGGAACCGCTCATCAATCATATCCTCATCACAAATAGGGCATGCCTTTGCTCCATTACTCGTATACCCGGACAAATTCCCATAAGCCGGGAAATCATTAATCGTGCAAAATATCATGGCACGTAATGTGAATTCAGTTTTCGCATGCGCATCGAACATCGAAACACCTTCATCCCACAATAATTTCAGATCTTGAATGAGTGGGTCAAGATACACATCTATGTCGTTTTAGGGTTGCTTAGGACCCGAGATAAGAAGCGATAGCGAGAATAAACTTACGCTTCATACATAACCTGGGGCGGATTATAAATAGTCGGTAGAGCCAGGCCAAGTGCTATGCTAGGTACCTAGGGTGCCAAATGGGTTCATTCCATCTCGTATAAAGTCCAAGCCTAAGATTTCGAGGTTCTTTACCAAAGCTCGGAAAACTTTCGGTCGATATTTCTCCATTGCGGAGAATCGGCCGGATGTCTAAGCATCCCATCTTTCTTCCTCTCATCCGCATGTCACCTTAATAATTTAGCATTATTTTCATCCGAAAATAAACGCCTAAATCTCATAATGATTGGAAGATACCAAAGAACCTTGCGGAGTTTCTTTCTTTCTCACCCCTTCATCATCCTCCTTTATCTTGTACCGAGACTCTCCACACATTGGACACTCACCCAAATCCTTGTACTCATTTCGATACAACACACAATCATTTTGACATGCATGTATCTTCTCATATTCCATATCTAATGGACACAACAATTTCTTTGCCTCATACGTAGAGTTGGGAATTGAATTTCATTCCCATCAGGTAGCAATTCTTGTAAAAAAGTGAACAACTCACTTAGACTTTTATCTGTCCAACTATGCTTCGATTTTATATTGAATAATGTAAGGATGCCAGAAAGTTTAGTGAAATTCTTACACCAGGATACATAG
The DNA here is from genome assembly GCA_947648045.1 of Beta corolliflora. NCBI lineage: Eukaryota > Viridiplantae > Streptophyta > Magnoliopsida > Caryophyllales > Amaranthaceae > Beta > Beta corolliflora. The sequence continues at coordinate 81,330 of CANSZD010001701.1, forward strand.
GTTTGTCCTTTGCACTTAAAATATTATCATACATATTCGGACGATCGGTTATTTCATCCTCCAAATTGTGCAACATCTCATCTACCCTATCATTCTCATCATCTACCCTATCATTCTCATCATCTACCCTATCATTCTCATTATTATCCTCTCCTTTTTCGATATCAACCTCAACCTCATCATCAATGTGATCAACATGCAAATCATCACACAAGCTAGTGGAGCTCATACCCTGATCATAAAACTCTCAATGCCATGTCCACCTAGTATAGTTACTCTTAAACCCACGACGAATCAAATTATCCTTAATTTGATCCACATCACGATACCCCATAGAGTTATTGCAATCACAACAAGGACACAAGACTAACTTTGACCCATTATGCGATTGATGTTCTAACGCAACCCTGATAAATTCATCAACCCCTTGTAGAAATATCGCCGAAATCCGATTACCATACATCCAGTTTCGGTCCATATTCATACACTAGATACACCAAGCAAATAACACAATCGATCACATCATTCAAAGTGTCTTATCAAATGCAGTCATGAACATTTGGGTCCTTATCACTCCATCCTTGAGTTTCTCATCTCACTAGTGAATGAATGTTTGATTTTCAATTCTAAGAAAAATCCGGCAGCACTTCCCTACAGTTTTCCAAGTACACGATGAAGATAGTAGGTAAACTATCAACATATGGACCCAGAGAACGCTTAGGGAAATGAGCTAGATCTTTCTTAGAATCGAAAACCAAACATTCATTCACATCCTAAGTGAGATAAGAAGCGAAAGACGATCCCCAAAGGGGACTATTCAAGACTTACTCCTAATGAGTAAGCCTCGAACGGGTATTTAGGCCAATGATGCACACATTGCAATTAAACAAAGCCTAAACCAATCCATTCCTTAGATTTCCCTCCCCGCCCCATTAAGGTATGTCCATATAGGTTTGGTCATAATTCAACATATACTTTCCCAATCACATAACCAAATAATTCACATATACTTTCCCAATCACATAACCAACCTATTAGTAGATTTCCCGAACCTCCCATATAGGTTTGGTCATAATTCAACATTATAGGGACAAATAAAACAAATAAACATAAAGCAAAAGGTATAATATATACCTCTGCTCTCAAGGAGCAGCGAAGACAAGCACAACGAGGTGAGCTTGGAGCACCGGCAAGCCGACAAGTAGAAGATGGAATGTGGCAACTGCATTAGGGCATTAACCAACCCACAAATAAGTGATCAAAAGTCATAACTCATAAACATCAACTATCTAATATTAAGACATTAACAAATTAGAGATTAAGAAACAACATTAAGATTAAAGTAGAATTTTTAAGATCAATGGTAAAAAATTCATAAGCACTACAAACTACGAACATCCAAAATTCAATCTCAAAATTCATTCCACTATATTTATCATGAGTTGAATTATAATTTCCAACACCTTAACAAAAATCGGAACTAAAATCAATCAAAGCAACTCCTAAAAAATTAAGGGAACTTGAAATACATGATTAATGTAAATTAATACAAAAAAACAACAACAATAATGACATACATTCTGGCAGCGGGGGCGGCGAGTAGGTTTGCAGCCGGCGGCGGCGAGTCGGACTAAGAGAGAGTGTGTGAGAGAGAAAAGAGAGAGTGCACCGGAGTGCAGCGGCGGCTCGCCAGCCGCAAAGATTCGCCGGCGAAGTGGGCGGCAGCCGGGAGTGAGCGGCGACCGAAAGCCGAGAATGAGAGAGCACGAAAGAGAGAGAGAGCGCCAAATGTTACGGGAGAGAGAGAGAGAAGGGTTGAGTGGATCACTAGGTCGCCGGCGTGGGTGAGGAGCGCCGGAAAGGGTGAGCGAGCGCCGGCGAGGGTAGGTTAGCAATCGCACGAAGGAGAGAGAGAGCACCAAAGTTTTTGAGAGTGAGTTATGTTTTAGGGCTCGAATTAGTGTGCCGTGTATTAGTGCGGGAGCATTTGCGTCGCGGGTTAAAGAGGAACCGACGCGAGATAGCAAAAATGAGAGGATTTGCGTCGCGTCCAAGATAAGTGCGACGCATATATCGGCTTGTGCGGCTCATGTGCTTGTGCGTTGAAAAAGGGTTGAAGCGGGGTCATACGTGTCGGATGCGCTGTACATGCGACGCACATGAGGTATCTACGTCACATGTATGTCACGTTCGACGCGGATAGTCTTGTATGCAACCATTGGGCCTAACAACCATGCGTCGGGCTGGAGGCCCATCCGACGCATATAGGCCGATGCGAGTGGGCTGTCCAAACGTTTGCGTCGCATGTTTTGTGGATGTGACGCATATATCTTCAATGATATGCGTCGGATGGGCCTTGGGTCCGACGCACATCACAGCTTTTGCGTCGTTTGGCCTGAGGATCCGACACATATGTGCGGCTCCTATTGCTGTCCTCAGGGTATTTGCGTCGGACTTTTAATGCTATCCGACGCAAATTGTCAATTTGCGTCATTTCTTCGAGGGTGCGACGCAAATAAGCCGACGTAAATCGTCGATTGATCTGTACTATGTGTTAAACAATTACATTTTTTGTTGCTAAAGAAAATTCCCCTAAAAATAATTATACTTTAATAAACTTTATTGGGGCCTAACACAAGCTCACGTCAAATCCTTAAAGGAGAGTTTGATGACATATAAACTTGCGAGTTCCTTCCCTAAAACCAAATGATAATAGAAGGAGTGGCCACCAAGCTTAAAATAAAATAGTGAGATCACATGTGGTTTATCTCCTTAACATACTTCTAAAAGAAAATACTTTATCGATTTTTTCTAATGAAAAAAAAATACTTTATCGATTTTTTCTAATGAAAAAAAAATACTTCTTGGATTTCTAGAACATTCAACCTTTATTTTGAAGCTTTGTACTTTGAATAAATTGGCCTTTCAAGCGTGAAGACACGTTTATATGCATATGATATGAAGTGCGAGATCATCACATAATCGATTTCCTTGATGATTATATTTCAGAGTAACAATTATTGGAAGGATAATACTTTAATATTGAAGTGAAGAGGCAGAACATTGAACTTCAGGTGAAAAAAAAAATTAAAAACAAAATTCGTCGCCTGAGAGATTCGAACTCTCGCGGGGAAACCCCATGTACTTAGCAGGCACACGCCTTAACCACTCGGCCAAAGCGACATCACATTTACTCACATAGATTTTTATTATTCATATTTTTGTAACCCTTGCCTTCTGCAAATCTGTTTTCCCTTTTTTTCCCAACAGGATGAATGGATAACTTCATTTCTCATCGCAACTCCATGAAAAAAGGGGAGTGATATAAATACATGTGAGGATTTCTATCTTTAGAACCTCTAATTCTTTTTCCACATTATAATTTTTAGATATAATTCTTCTATTTCAAAATACTTGACACACTTCTTTTAACACAGCTTGTCAAATGCCAATGCATATTTTTAACCATCAGTATCTCAAATTCCCTACAGATAAAAAAAAAATTGTAAAAAGTTGATATTTTAAAAGTATATGCCGAGTAACAAGATCCCGCATGACTACATTTTTCCTTATAGAAAATATTACAAAACATGGTAAAAAAAAGAGTTTTTGAAGAGTAAAAGTCAAAATGTATCAAGTAGTTTGAAATGGAGGAAGTATAATTTTATAGATTATTCATATATAGATGAAATAAACGTGTCAATTGCATGGAAATTTATTTAATTAATACTCAGTATTTGCTAAAATTTTAAAATCTCAACCATAAACCACTATCTTGGCAAGATTTGTGTTAAATTGTAGGGTGACTTAACTTTTATCAGCTCTAATTGTATTGCACTTAATTTAAAAGAAAAAAAAAATCAAGTTTAGAAATATGTGTATAGATTTTTTTTTGGTGAACAAGAGGGGGAAAAGCCCAAGACAAACAAACAAAACTATAGGAAACTAGAATAAAAAGAAACACAAAAGACACAGCACCACAGACTCAAAAGTACTAACGCAGCAAACGAAAACGCAACAACAGACTACTACTATCAGACCCAAAAAAAGTGAACTAGCTAAGCAGGGACCATTCTTGACCAAGCAACACCGCTCAAATCCTCTATTAAAATAGCATGAAGGTCCTTCGGGACCGTCTCTATCATAACCAGCTTTTCAACTGCGAGAATACCCCTATTCGCGAGCCAATCCGCCGCCCGATTTGACTCTCTATAGTAGTGTTCAATAGCTATTATCCATTCCTTGCGAGCAATGAGCGAATGACAACGTCTGATAATATGAATAAAAGGAGAGGAGGGAGGAGCTGCACTCACAAGAAGCTTGGCTACAACCTCCGAATCAACCGACACTAGCACCTTTTTATGATTTCCTTCCAAAGCAATCAATAACCCTCTAAAAACGGCAAGTAACTCAACCCTTGTGCAGGAGCAAATACAACGGTTTAAAGCAAATATCTCATGTACTTCACCCCGGGCCCTCGAATGATCCCCCCACCTCCAATTTGGTCTCGGGTTTCCCTTAGCGGCTCCATCGGTATTCAATTTTACCCAACCCTCATTTGGGCACTTCCATCGCACAAAGATCTCCATTTTACCCACAAAGACCGGATTCTTCCATTGCTCCATTCGTTCCATAGCTTTCTTTATGTCACCTACTCTAGAGAAAATGAAACCAACTTGATCAAGAGGGATGTTTGGATTTCGATTGAAACTCCTATCGTTCCTCCATCTCCAAAGCCACCAACATGTCACTGCAAACACTCTTGGCCACTCACTCCCCATCATTGATTCACCCCTGATTATCTGAAGAATCCGAGGCCTCCAAGTCGAGAGCCCCCTACTGTTAACATCTTGCGGCCCAGACTTCCTCCATAAGATTTGAGCCACTTTGGACACCCTCTTAGAATATGCTCGCTATTCTCCTCAACTTGACCACAAACCAAACACCTTGGGTCATCTGTTAGCTTGCGCATAAATCTATTCCTATTCGTCATGAGACGATCTTGTACAGCGAGCCACATGAAGAAACAGATCCTCTGTGGCGTTTGGATTTTCCACACATCACGCCATTTGCCCACAACATTCAGCTGGGTTTGTTCATTATTTTTAAGAATATTCATTGCTGAGCTTATGGTGAAGCCTCTTGAAGGAGAGCCATTCCAAAAGATTTCGTCAACTAGCATCATCATCCTCCACTAATACATGCGCGGCTATCAACTTCGGCGTTTCATCCTACAAATAATTCGCAAAAACATCAATTTTCCACCCAAGTGCCAAGTCCCACATCTCTTTAACTGTAGCATCTTGAATTTCCAAGGGTGGTTCAGTGCTAGCCAACTAGATCAGGGGCTCTGAAGTGGCCTATCTATGATGCCAAAAAAAGGTCCTTGCACCATTACCTACAGCAGAATTAATGCCCTTTCGAACAATGTCAATGCTACTTAAAATTCCTCGCCAAGTGCTCGATGCATTAGACCTCTCTTTGAACATATCGATATCACACCTATTATCACAGTATTTAGCACGCAAAATCCGTGAGCACAACGAGTTTGGTTCTGCTAAAACGCACCACCCCAATTTAGCCAAGAAAGCTAAATTCGCTTGTCTCATCGACCGAATGCCCAGTCCTCCTTCATGTTTGGGTTTGGAAATGTTTTTCCATGCTACTAAATAAACTCTTCTTCTACCTTCTTGTTCGCCACACAAAAAACTTCGCGATTTTCGGTCGATTTCATCACACGTTGAGCGAGGAAGTTTGGTAGATTGCATTGTATAGTAAGGGATTGAACTATTAGAGCCGACTGAATTAGAGTCGCTCTACCCGCAATCGAAAGGGTTTTGGCTTTCCAACTTGCTAGCTTGCCATTAATTCGATCCACTAGATATTGGTACTCCCTTCTTTTAGAAGTTTTGCCATTAATCGTAGGGACCCCAAGATATTTGCCAAAGTCATCAGTAGATCACTCAATAGCCAGGCTATTGCAAATTGCGTCCCTGATATATATCATAGTGGGTATTGGCTCAGAAATAAAATTTTGATTTCTCAATACTCACTTTACTGCCGGAGGCTTTACAAAATCTGTCAAGGCACAACTTCATAACCTCTACTTGCTCAACTGAAGCTTCAGTAAATAAAATAAGGTCGTCAACAAAAGCAAGGTTCGAAATAAGAGGGCCACTTCGACTAGCTTTCACCGGTTTCCAATTTCCATTATTGACTTCCTGGTCTATCAAATGAGCTAAGCGTTCCATACAAATAACATATAAGTATGGAGACAACGGGTTCCGTTGACGGATCCCGCAAGAAGGTTTAAAACCTTCCATAGGCTCCCCATTCCAAAGAATTTGCAGATTTACCGAATTGATACATGTCATAACAATATCCACAAGATGTTGCGGAATACGGAGCTCCATCAAAGATTCCTGGAGAAAAAACCATCTAGGCCTGTCATAGGCTTTCTCAAAGTATAACTTCACTGCCATATAACCCTTCCTACCTTGCTTATGTCGCATTGTATGCAACATTTCTTGTACAATGATTATGTTGTCTGTAATCTGGCATTTCGGCACAAAACTACACTGAGTAGGAGAAATTAAGGAAGGTAGCATTGGTTTGAGCCGATTAACAACCACCTTTGTAACAATTTCATAGACAATGTTGCACAACCTAATAGGTCTAAAATGCTTAGCCACTTGAGGTGTGTCCATCTTAGGAATCAGTACAATGAATGCATCATTGAACCCCTCAGGGAAGTCTCGGCCAGCTAGAATATCATTCACCAAGTGCATGACATTTGGCTTCACAAGGTCCCAAAACCGTTGATAAAAGAGGGGTTGGAAACCGTCGGGGTCCGGCGCCCCATAAGGTTTCATGCTCTTCGGGGCAACAGACACTTCCACTTCACTCAAAGGGCGCATCATTTTCTCAAAATCATCATCTGAGATACGTGGAAAATAATCACAAGGGAGGTGACAGTGACTTTGATGCTCATTCTCTTCAGAAAAGAGGTTTTTCCAATACCTCATTTTCATGTCCTTCACCTCATCTGGGTCTGAAACCCAAACCCCATCACAATTCTGAAGCATATCAATACGATTTCTACTTCGCCGCATCACTGTTGAGAGGTGGAAATACCGGGTATTCCGGTCTCCATCACAAATAGCATCCATTCTTGATTTTTGGAACCACGAAGTCTCTTCATCATCCAACACTTTGCATCCATTTCTCTTCTTAATTTTGCTTCTAGCTTGATTAGATGGTTTTGTCTACCTTTAGAAAGTAGAGCTTGAACACCATTAATACGAGCCCATAATTCAGATTTTTTTCGAAAAATATTGTAGAATTCTTCTTTGTTCCATTTATTAACCTTGGCAGCAAAATCTTTCAAGAAAGGTACAATTGGAGCAGGCGAATTCCAATTAGAATTGACAAATTCATGAAAAGCTTGGTGGTTTAACCAGGGCCGCTTGAAAGCGGAATGGTTTAATTACCTTTGGGAGCGGAGTAAAACCAGCGGTACTCACCAAGATCGGACAATGATCGCGACGGAGACTTAGGAGGGTTTCTCACAGCCGCTTCCAAAAATTTCATCCTCCAATCCACATTCGCAAGCCATCTATCCAAACGAGCAGATTTAAACATAGTAGAAGAAAGCCCACGAAACCACGTATGATCAGGTCCATTGCATCCAAGGTCAATAAAAGCGTTATTCTCAATCCAATTAGCAAAAGCTTGGCATCTTCGCTGCATATCAGGTCCATAATACTGGAAGTCTCGTTAAAATCACCCCCTAACAACCAGGGACCCGTTAAAATAAGTGTATAGATGGCCGATCTAATGGTACTATTATGCACGCATTATCAATGAATTAGTTGGAACTTGGAAGTCCGACAATCAACTAATGTTGGTTGTTGACTTATTTGCTTCCTAGTATCATCAAGCTTTTAGATTAGTTGGAATAGTATGACTAGTTAGTAGTTACTTACAAAGATATATTCTGAATCAATTAATTGTTAGTCATTTAGCTGGAAGCCTGGAACTATGTAAAATCATCAACTACTCCTCTCTGTTTCCTAAAGATTTTCCCACTTTCACTTTTCACGCATGTTAATATATAAATTTTGTACATTAATATCCCTAGTTATATATTTGTGAAAAGGAAAAATTAACAATTGACGTCTGAACTTTGGGTGATAATTTTTAAAAGGTCTGAACTATTGATTAACATGTGTAGGTCTCTACTTTATGGGGTCTAAACTTTTAGCGGGCCTTAGTAACTTGAAACTGACTTAATGAGTCATAACTTATAAAACGTGGGTCCCACCAAAAGGGTTAATTGAAGGAGAAAAGTAGGAAGTAAGTGATATTTTTTTTAAAAATTTGTCAGTTTCAAATCACTGAGGCCCGCTAAAATTTAAAACCCCATAAAGTTGGGACCTACTACAGAGTTAATCAATAGTTCGACCTTTTAAAAATTATCACCCAAAGTTCATACCCCTAATGTCAATTTATCAATTTGTAAAAATTATAAAAAGTAGATATTTATAAAATACATATTAAGAGTACAAATCTAACAAGATCGCACATGACTTATTTCGTTGAATATAAATCACATACGAAGGTCAAAGTGAAATTTGTGAAGTGAAAATGTCAAAGTGGAAGGATCTTTAGGAAACAGAGAGAGTACAATATAGTATGTACTTGGTCACTAGACAAGTCTTTTATCTTAGATTCTTGAGGTTTAGGATTTGAGACTTGCCAAGTGTAGTTCTTGAGAGTAGGGATCCTCTTATCCTCCACTTACTTTCAAGCATTTGATCGACCCGCAAATGTCAGACTAATAGATTGGGAGACTTGACTTCTGGACAAGACCTTTTAAAAATAAATACTCAAATAAAAGACAATTTTTGTGATACACCCATAACTTTTTTTTTTGGTCATTTAGTTTTCAGAATAAACAAATAAAATGCCCAAAATGAACACAAAAAAAAGCCTTTGTACATCATGCTCACTGATGTACCATGGTCCATGGATACTTTGCAAATTAAACTTATTATCTTGAAAGTTATCATCCCAATTAGGAGATTTTTCGGCCATCTGTTTACATAGATAGGCTTTCTTGATCTCTTTAGGCTGTCAAGATGCTTCGAAATAGTTATTCACTTGACAAGAAAATAGTTGGAAAACGTACAGAAAAACGTTGAAGAACTAGAGCCATTCAATATTTCCAATTAAAGATAGCTTAATTTCGAGCTCAATCTTGATATTTTCAGATTAAATTGAATTTGGTTTCAGGGATAATAATTTAATTGATTCAATCTTGGGTCGATTAATTCATTCTATTAAAGTTGAGTTATGTTTCAGCCTCTTGTCGATTTAAGTAACTAATATTTAAATTTACGTCAAGCTGGTTCAAGTGGTATAAATTTTAATTTAAGCCAAATTCTGATCATGTATTATGATGTTATTATAGTATTTTTTTTTTTAAGATGATGCATGATTAGTAGGAGTTACTCCTTAGTTTCTTATTAATTGGTACCTTTGTTTTTGCACATGCACCAAAGACATAGCGTTAAAGGTAGAGAGAATACAGTAAAAGTAAGAAAAAAGTGAAAATGGTATGAAAAGGAAGAGTAAAATATAGAGTGAGCACAAATTATTAGAATATGCGGTCTAATTTTTAACAAAAATTAGAAATACCCAAACGTGCATTCTCCCAACAAGTTCATTCCATCTCACTCTAACTCAACACTATTTCTACAGGCATCCCACACAAACCTAGTCATCTCTTCTTCTCCTTCCTTTGTTTTCTTTGATTCTCGAACTACATCGAGACCCAATTTCAAAAATAACCGGACTAGTCTTAGCAAACGGATTAAATTAAACTAGTCACTAAATCGATTAAACTAGTCACTCGAATGGGTTAAAGAATGTGATTATCGAATAGATTCAACCGAGTACAAAATTGATTAAATTGGTCCCTAAATAGATTAAACTAGTCACTACATTAAGAAAGGTGACATGTCTCTTCTCAATATTGGGTTTGGGTGGGTGCCTAATTTTTAAACTAAAGTAGGCGGTCTCTTAGCAAGACCAGATGAAGAGTGAGATGGTAGGTCAACCGGTCAAATATCTGATTAAAAGAAAAGCATCCCTAAATAGCAAATGAGATTTGATATCGCGATGTAGTCTAGGGTGGCAATGGATCGGAATGGGGCGGGTGGACCTCAAGCCGCCCCATCACCCGCGAACCAAATCTCCATCCACACCATCAATCACCAATAAAATTCCACCCATGTCCGCCCATCCATCAACCCCGAGTGGATGGGGGTGAAATAATGGATGATACTAGAAAAAGCGTTTGAATATTTAACAATTTTTTAAAAAATGAACATATGAAAATTTAGCCATCGATTAACTACAAAGCCACTAAATATCAAGTTGTCAATTCTTAATACATGTCCCAAAATTTAATACTAATAACTAGATTTTAGTCCTGAGCAACTTCCTGGGATAATTATATCTTTCATTTATTAAATTTTATTTTCAAATGATAACATCAGTATCATTTCGGTTTAATGGTTAAGACTTTAGTATATATACTTGTCATCACGTAGATTCAATCTTATAGATGATATTCTATTTTTGTTAACGACGTCGATTACAGAGTTAGCATCTTTAAGGAAACGTACCATCAGCCACAGTACATTTGTTTAGGAACGTCTTTTAATATATAGATAATATATTATATATATTAATTATTATATATATTTATATTTGTAGTATTTATTAGTATATTACTATATATGATTTATCCCATCTTTAATTAACTATGCTGTCATCATATCTCTTAATTTTGTCGAATGAAGCTTGAAACAAATAGCTACACCTATGCAAGCACGAGGTGCATAAGTTACAAAACTCTTAAACAAATACTGTTATTATGTGTATTGGGTTATCTGAATTTGTACTATAGTGTTACATCTTTGTAATGGGTAAATGAGGGGGCAAGGCCGCGAAACACAGAAACGTTTAGGAAGTAGGAGTAGTCAAGTTGCATAAAATTACACTTAATTAATTTGTTAAGTCAAGTCTAAAGAAGGATTGATATTTTTTTAAGTGAAGGCCAATTAACATGCATGATCCATGATAATCGGGAAAGCCCCTATCCTAATTTCTCTTAATTATTGTTAAGTCAAATGTTAAATAGAATACTTTTTCTGGATCAAAGTATTCGAAAGGTATACTTATTTGTTATAGTTTCTTAAAGAAAGCCTTGAGGGCTTCCTCCACTTTAAGTTTTCTATTCTTAAAAGTTACTCCAAGTTGTACATATTCAAATCTTAGGAATTCTAAATCATTCGAGTTATGTAATCGGTGGTAATGGTAGATCCAATTTCTAAAAATATTGTCTCCATTTTCAAAATAAAAATTATGCCCATCATAGTAATATAAATCATAAAAGATGTGAGATAGTGGAAAGTAGGTTAATTTTTTAACTTTTTGAATAAGGGTGCGTTCTTACCTTAAAAAATTAAGTTTCGGAGTCCAGTAAGTTCGGTTCGGTTCGAGATAAGTTCGGTTCGGGTCGGATAAGTTTCAATCGGAGTCCAATCGGGGCAATAGGTTCCAATCGAGGTCTAATAAGGTTAATAAGTTCAAATCAAGTGTAATAAGTTCCAATCGAGTCTAATAAGGTCCAATAAGTTCTAATCGGGTGCAATAAGTTACGATCGTGTCTTATCGAGTCCGATAAGTTCCAATAGGTCCAAATAGTCAATGATCAATAAATATTTGTATTATTGTCCATTATTTTATTATTCATATCACTATTAGCTGATTATGTTATTATTATAATTTTAATTAAAGTACCACAATGATTATATCGTATTATACTTGTATTATTGTCTATTATTTTATTATTCATATTATTATTAGTGATTATATTATTATTGAAAAATGTTATAATCATGGTTAAATAAGGTTAACAATAATAATATCATAATTACAATATTTTGCAATTCGTTTTAAAATAACTAGAGATAACATGTTTTCGTTACTAATAACAATGAGTTCTACTACTTTAGTCATAAAACTAAGTGGAGTGGGAGATAAATTTTTCCATATGTGGCAATTTCTCACTTGTTAGCAATAAATGTTAATCAACTTTTGGTTTTCTACTAGTGCTTTGTGAAATCAAAACAAGACTATTAGATATATTAGTGGTGAAAGTTATGTATAGGCAAGTATATAAATAGTATATTTTTTTGTTAAATTGTTTATCATAAGAGATAATTAATAATAATTATTTTTTTAAAGGGCGAATTTTAATAATTATTACTTCATAATAAATTTTGAGGGGGTAGTATTTACGTTAGGGGTAATATTTATGTTATTACTCATTAATTTTTTTGTCTAATAAGGTCAAATAAGTTCCAATTAGGTCCAATAAGGTCTAATAAGTTTCAATCGGTCTAATAAGTTTCAATCCGGGGCCAATAAAGTCTAATAAGTTCCAATCGGGTCAATAAGTTTCAATCGAGGTCCCAATAAGTTCCAATCGGGTTCAATCGGGTCCCAATAAGTTGAATCGGGTCCAATCGGGTTTAATAAGTTCCAATCGGTTCGGTTCGGGTCCGATAAGTTCAGTTCGGATAAGTTCGAGTTCGGTTCGGGTCCAATAAGTTGAAGAGAACGCACCCTAAGAGAGTGAAAGTTGGTTATTAATAATGGGAAAAAATAAATCTCAACTATTCAAGTTGGTTATTAATTACAAAGTTGAACTCAAACTTACTCGAGATCTCAATGATTCAAGTTGAGTATGCCTTAATCAATATGATAAGCTCGTGAGCAACTTGATAAATATTTTCTTTTATTTTTTTATACTTATATTATATTTTTCAAACTTTTATTTTTGTTTGAGTATTAAATTAAGTAATTTAATTAAAAAATTAAGTTGGCACATTGTAACTTAGAGAATATAATATTATTTAAAAATAAAACTATTAGTTCAAAGGGACTAAAAAGTAAAATTTGAGACGACAAATTGAACAAATTTGTCTTGTTCATGAGCATCGATCAAATTCGACTCATTAAATTTTGGTCAACGCTTTTAAGTTGTACCCGATTGGTTTAATTAGCACCCCCACGCTAATGGTATACTTGAGGAATTCGTTTGCAAATAAAATAAAGAAACATTATTATCATATACCGTTGAGTTTTTAGAGAAAATTCACCATGTACCCGTAATTTTCTAAAATGCACTATATATCCTTGAGGTTTGAAAGATTTTGACCAAATTCCTTTTAGTGACTTAATGGTGTCAATTATTTCGTTAGGGTTTGATGTTTCTAGAGGCCGACAAATGTTTATCAACTTTCCTATCGTTATTTCATTTGGGTGCATATTTGTCTATACATACTATAATAATAGAGGGCTAAGTCTAACTAACCGACCATGGGTGGATACTTGGTATTATTTCTTTGACAAGCTAAGGTCTTGGTCTCTTCAACTCAAAAAAGAAATTATCAATAAAATCCGGGTTTTTAATCAATTAAAGTTATAATCATTGATAGGAATTTTATTCACTAACCATTCACATAAGTACAAGATAAGTAGGCAAAAATCAGTCATAATCGTAATAATTAGTTTTCATATGTACTTATCGGTTTAAATCATTGAAAATAGAATCAATAAATATACGAGTTTGCTTAAGAAATTTGGAGCAGAGATTAGATAATAAAGCATTACGAGGCATGAAGCTTACAAACGACTAATTATTATATGTACCTTTCAGTCGGACCACCTATCTCGGGCTTTTCGGAAATAGAACTCGAAGTTTTTCACTTTTCAATCATTTATGATTATATGCAAAGCAAATAAATCTCCATCTACCACATTGAATTAATGATTAGCCAATCTACCTAACTTTTTATTATCACATTTGTGCTAAAAAAATTATCATGATAAAAGTAGCCCAAAATTGAGGTATGAGGGCAACAAAGGTCAAAATTTTAAGGAAAAAATACGAAGTCGTCATTAATTAGGTAAAGGTGAGGGTTGACAGAGCTTAGAGCTATAAATAGCGAGGCGGGCGGTATGGAGGTAGGGTCAGCGTGTAATTTACTTGGGGTTGCTGCCTCACCTTCACCTCGTTTCTCTTTCGTGGCTTATAAATCTCAGCTCATCTCAATATTTTAGAGAGAGAGAGAAAGAAAGAAAAATTAGGTGGGAAAATTGAGGAGAGAGAAAACGTGTAGCAAGATCGTCGACCTTTTCCCTTCCGCGTCGAGGGAGGTGGATACCTAAATTTGATATCAAGATCCATTCTTTATTTGTAATTGTGTCATTCTATTCAGTGTTCACTCATAGATATAGATAGATTGTATGAATCAATCTGTTTGAGTTGGGTATTCTAGGTGTATATCTCCAACCTTTTTACATGTGTTATTTCTTTATTGAATTGCAACTTTATCATCATATCATGAGGATATATTGTTAATGATCTTACACATGCCTAGTCTTTTGGCTTTTCACTGGAATTTAGAGAATATTTCAGTTCTTAATATCTAAAACTACTAATTCGCTTCGTTTTCAATCCATTAGTTGGAACTTAATTGTGCTAATGTCTCTCAGCCTTACTCAGTCCAGGTCACTCCGAATCTGTATTCGTTGCGTTTGCCATGGCGAATAGGACATGGCCTGCCCTTAAATCTTGCAACATGCAGGTGTGCTTTTTGTTACCTTAGCATCCACTAATGTTACTCCACTAAAGTTTGCTTCCAATATTTTTTTCTTAATGATGATCTGTTTTCCCATATAACTACAGTGTTTGTGTTTGGAAACTCAACATAAAGATGTGAATGATCCACTGAATGATCACTTGCCACGTGATATTCTTTTATCGATCTTGTCCTTCTTATCAATGAAGGAAGCTGCTAGAACAAGTGTTCTCTCGCATCGTTGGAAACTCACGTGGCTACATTTACCTGTTATGGTCTTTCAAGCGGAATCCTCTGGGTTGAAAGACGATCATCTGTTGCGACATATACCAAAAACCCCAGATGAACACTTACTGTCCCAAGAAAGATCAGGTGTGTATAAGTTCATCGCACAATGTGTTATGTGTGTATATATAATAAAGCTGTAAGTTGACTTGTTTGGCTTAGAGGGATCAGTCATCAGTATTAGTATCAGGCTACAATGAGCTTTACAGGTGCTTATCCAAATATTAATCTGATGTATACATATCTGACTTTGGAAAACTTGCTTACCAGGTTTCAGGAGGTGGGTGAACAGTGTCGTGGAAGCTCATCTTGGTCCGACTATAGATGAACTCAAGCTGATCATTGATTTGGACTCTAGTTGTCAATCTGATATCGATAAGTTGGTGGTTTTTGCCTTAACCAAACTAGTCAAGAGGCTAGAATTGAACTTCACACCAATACGTGGCAGAACTTATTCTTTATTTGACTGCTATACTTGGCCTCTTGAATGTCGTATGTCGTCATCTCTCAGTTTGCATCGTAATTTGAGTTCCCTGACTTCTCTTTGTCTTAGATACGTCAATGTGACTACACAGGACATTGAGCGTGTCCTGCTTTGTTGCTGCGCCCTTGAAAATCTGTGTATTGTTGGAGGGACAATCTATTTGACAGAGATCAAACTTCCTGATTCGTCTCTACAATTGAAGAACTTAGAGGTTTCATGTTGTCGCTACATGGGTTGCATCGACATTTTCGCCCCGAAACTTGTGTCATTTATCTACCATGGCCGCCCTATAAGGTTGAATCTTAGAAATGCTTCCTTCCTTTCGGAGGTATCATTCGGTTATGGGGGTGAAAATATTTATCAAGGAGAGGTTGTGGCCTATGCATACTACTACCTCTGGTCATACTTTCCGCAATTGGTGTACTTGAGCTTGGACATAGTCCTCGATTCTAAACATCCTGGTTCTACTGAAATGGTAAGTTATGCCATCTAGTATATGCCTATATGGCCCAAGCCATGTTCTAGAAGAAATATTATGTGAATGCAATTAACTTAAAAAAAATTTGTTCTTTAGCTATGAATTTTATGGTACTTCAGTTCAGATCAATTCAGTTTCATTTTACTCTTGATGATTAGTTAAAGTTTCAATTTAATTTGGAAGATTAGCTAAGGTTTCTTTCGATTAGGTAGTATGAAGTACTCTCTCCGCACCCAATTTTCCTTTTAGACATTTATCTATGCACATTTTTCACACTTCATTTTAACTATGTATTAGTAAGTAAATACTTACCTTAAATTCATGGAATTCTCTTATATTTCTATGTGCTTGCTTATGAGTCATTCTATACCTTTGTTTAGTTTACTTTACTTTAATATTGTTGATCTAAACCCATTATAATTGATTAGAACTGAACGAGACATTTTAAAATTCTCTCAGATTTCCACGTGCTTGATCGAAACTTACTAAGATAGGTTTATACTTAGTATTACCGATTTCACATAAGCCATTTTATTGAACTATCACTAATCAATAGAAATCATTCTACGACTCTGTTTAGTTCACTTGAATTTCCCTTAACTATGTTTCTTGACTGGAATCGACCTTTAAAAGGTGACTTCAAGTCGTTAATAACAATTGTTTTTTAATGTTATTGACTGAACTCTATTGATTAAAGCTGAACTCTATTGATTAGAAGTTAATTGAATTGATTCTTTGAAGCTGAACAAAACTAATATTTTCCTACACAGTGTAATTCAGGGATTGATAATCCGCCCACGATGAAAAGCCTCAAGCATCTGGAACTTCGTGTTACAGCAAGATATGATAGCAGCCTCCTTGGTTGGGCTAGCTTGATGGAAGCATCACCTGTTTTGGAGAAACTCACTTTGAAAGTATGTTAATGCCATCCCTCCACTTTAATCTAATACTTTACCTGACATCTGATCCATATCATATATTGTATGATTCATTGCTTAGCGTGTAAACATATTATAATGTAACACACTCTAATATGTATACTCTATCGTGTACTCAGGGCAAAAAAACTTAACTAGATGTCAAAGGAAAATGTAAACTTTTTTAGCTAGCACCGTTTGTCATATTTAAGTATCTAACGTTATAAAAGCATGTAGACGGGGTGGTTGATTAACAATTAACACAGATATGAAGTTTAAAATGACTAATTAACAACGAATTAACTACAATAATAAACTCTTTGTAATCTAGAGTAGCTTATAATGAGCTATCTTCAATAAAAAAAATATATATATACACAATGAGCTATCAAGCATTATGCTTAATAAAAGCTGTATGATATTTTACGCGTTTATTCTTAAAAAATCATTTAGGGTCAGACATAAATTTCTAATATTTCCTTCGTAAACAAAAGAATGTAACAGAGATTTAATATATGTGAGCTATAAAATATTGGTTTGTTGCGTTTCTTTTATTTACGGAGGAAGTATATACACACACTAATCAATCTCATTTTAACACACTTTTTGAATGTGTATATGGATTTTGGACCATGATATAAAAAGTGTTGTAATGTTGTAGGTAGTAGCAATGAAATACCAAGTATAGAGGGAAGCTATTTGAAAAGAAGTTTTGAAAATTAAGAACTGTGGCAGGGAGAATTGAACCCACGCATGTGAATAAAGGGGAAATAGTTAATGCCTCACACGGAGAACCTCTGAGCTGTAGCATAATCTACTGTACGTCTGTACATAATGAGCGTGCTTAGTATATATCTTTGATCCATTATATGTGTTTTAAGGCCCTATTCTTTAGAGCTTCTTTAGAGCTGTAAATAATAGGGCCTTAACTCGTTTTCCTTCTACATCCACATGGGTTTAGGGCGCTTCTCTTGGCTAAAAACACTCGACCCGAACTGAACTAATTGGAGTTGAATCGAACTTATTAACCGGAATCGAATTGGAACTGAAATGAATTGTTTATGAGAGAAGGAAATTGAGAATCGAATCAACTTATTAGAACCCGAACCGAACTAAACCGAATCAGTTCAGAAGTGAACATGCCCTTAGTTAGACCCATTGAACCCACACTGGATCCGCCACTAGTGGCACGATCATGTTTTCCTAGCGTATTGATTCAAAACTAAGTTTATGAAGAAGTGGCTTTCCCATCTTGGCAGTTTCCCTCCAAATGTTCCCTGACTACGAAGTTTTTCACATACAAGGAATATAGTGAAACGCAAAGGGTGTCCCCTCAAGAGCTTGAAGACAGTTGAACATGTTGGCATTCTGGGACTACCACTAGAGAATGAGTTTCTGACCTATGTGGTCGAGAATTCCATCATCCTCAACCAGGTGATTCATTTGAGACCCACCAAGTTTTATCTTCGTGAAGTAAAAGAGTATGCGGACGAACGTGTTGAGGACTTCAAAAGAAGGCTTCCTCAACGAGTTAATATGCAGCAGTACCTATACAAGAATCCTAAAGGAGGAAGATCCTGGCTCAGGCTTTGATCCAATACGAGTTCCTTCTCTCATTGCTGCTTTTGTGTACGTTGCTAATTTGAATTTTTTTTATTTACTTGTATTGTTTGTGGTTATTTTAGTAATTTATCCTATTGATTTGGAGTTTTGGACTAGAGTTCGGAATTCTCCAAAGTTTAGGACCCAAGTTTAGGTTGGTTAATTTATATGGTATATCTGTATTGTGTGGTTAATTTAGTTAGTAATTTATCTTTTCGCAATCCACTTCCATTTTTGTAATGCATACCTATTAAGCAAGTCTTTTTTGAAAGTAGAGAATTTGCGAGGAATCCAAGTAAACCACAAATTAAGTTCACCTATGCACGTAGACAGAATAAGAGGAAGAGCACTAATTGGTAGTTTCATTGATTAAATACATCATTGGCTGTAATTAGAGGGTAAAAGAGTCTTTTTCCCCACACTTTCTGTTAGTGGTGTATAACCTGTTGGTATTTAACAAGGTAAAACCAACTCAGTTTCTTTGTTCATTTTGATCATTTGCTCATTTGACATTAATCAAAATGAGCTAATTTTACAAAATGAACAAAATATGATTAAATTTTTGCTGTTCATTTTGCAAAAATGAACAGAAATTGAGTTAGGATTGTATTAAATTTCACTTTTGCAAACCAAAATTTAATTTAAATCCAATCAAAAATTTAAAAATCCACCAAAAAAAAAAGCAACCAAAAATATAATATTGATTTGATTTGTTGTCAACTTGTCATGTTTGGATTAGTATTGGTTTAGAAAAGCAAAAACTAAATCCAATCCAAAATTTGAAATTTCCATATTGCCACAAATATATCTTGATCACTTTCCACATCTATGAAAAACCCCATGTATAGACATTTTTTATTTTATTCTTGGTAGAATATCACAGCATGGGAAAACAAGCAAGTAAAGCAGTTGCAGATGTCATCTCTAATGTCATGATAATTTGTTACAAATAATTGTTTATAATAACCAATTTCATCAGTAATTCATCGGTAACAAATAATGTTCTCTTCTTTTATCACCACTCGCCACCCTACAACAAATTCATCAGTAACATCACCAAAAACAGGCAATATGAAGGATACAAAACAAGCCCAAAAGGCCCATGTTCTTGTAGTTCCAATACCGGGCCAAGATCACATTAACCCAATGCTACAATTCTCTAAAAGGTTAGCCTTCAAAGGTATCAAGCCCACCTTAACCCCAACTGTATGCATTTCCAAAACCATACACACTTCCACCTTTCCTACCCAGATGGCTACGAGCCTACGATAATGGCGGTCTTAAGCAGGCTGAATCCGTCGCAGCATACATGGACAACCTCCGAGTTAACGGCGCAAAAACCTTGACCCAGCTCATCATGACACTAGACGAGGAAGGTGACCCAGTTACGGCAATCATTTATGATGGGCTCCTGCCTTGTGAGGTTCTTTACCCAGTCTTGTTCAGTGAACAACATTTACTACCATGTTCAGCGTGGGCTGATCCAGATCCCGCTTTCTGGCCCTGGCCCAACCACAGTCTCCGTTCCTTGTGTACCGAAGCTCCACCCATCAGAAGCTCCGTCGTTCATACATAAACATGGATCCTACCCGAGTTTGCTCGAAATTGCTTTGGAGTAGTTCTCTAACATAGATCAAGTGGATTGGTGTTGTGCAATATTTTCTATGACATGGAGGAAGAGGTAAGTATTCTGCTGCCACGTAACCCAAATCGCCAAACTCTCCAATCACAACGGTGCTCAAATGTGTATCAACAGGGTTCATGAGCCTTGCCAGGCCACAATCAGATACTATATTTTGGCTCAAAATCAGCTTCTAGTAAAATGCACTTAAAACTTATGTTCCGGTGTATATGGCAACTTTGAGACGTGTTGGCCAATACTCCATAGAGCAACCATCTTCGGGTTGATGCAATTGGTCATGAAGAATACCATGAGGCATGTACTTATAAACTAACAGAATCCTCAAACTTGGACACCTATACATGATAAGATTCACAACTTACATTAATTCTCAGCCTTTTCAAACCAAGTAGCATCAAACACTACTACTGACAACTCTATAAATAAACATCCCCTTATAAGACTTCAGTAAGAATTTCAATAGACTCGCTCTTACCTTGATTTTGTTAGTCCCTTTGATACTCTTTACCCATTGGTTTCCTTCAGAATCTTCTTTCTTCTTCAATGATGCTCGACGCGAAAAGAAGAACATAGCTATGTCTAGTGCCATAGCACCAACGGTCACCCTACCAACTACACCAGCAACAATAATAACAATTCGGGATTTCTCTGAAGAAGATTCACAACTCACAAGGGCTCAGGGAAGGACCACATAGCCCGAGGTTATTAGAAAAATCAACCTCTGTAGTAGTATTAACAAAGTTTGGGATCGGTCCAACCAAGAGGTTATTAGTAACTGTAAACTGTGAGCCGAGAAACCTGGCCAAGTAGTGCTTGCAAATTGGCAACTTGGTTTGATTTTGTTTGGTTTATCACTGCTTTTTCCCACGAGTAGTTTAATTTTTGCTTCTTACTACAGAGTGTTTTTCTTCCAAGTCCCAATTGCAAGCCATGCACTTCAAATGGGTCTCATAATTATTCTTCCATCTTGTTGATACTAGTATGGCTAAATTTTGCTTCAATGCTGGAAGAGACTATTGAAATATGTTCTAACTTCTAATCCAAGTTTTACATGATTTTTCTTTTCATGAGATATTTTTAAAATTTTCCTATCTATTATCTACTCCTTATTACATATTACTAAAATAATTCGAGGTAAGGGGCATAGCTCAATGGGAGCTACCCCTCTTCCCACGCCTTCAGCGAGGGTTCGATCCTCATTCCCAGATCCTCACCCCCAGCAATATGCTGGGTATTCCCCCCGTCCCCTCATGTGCCGCCTCCCCATGTGTTGGTACCTGAGATAGGACCAATACAAGGATCCACTCGTCTACCTTACCAACAATTCCTTTCCATAATTAATTGGAGCTTAATTTAAGAAATTTAGCTAATCTTCCTAAATTTTGATAAATTAAACTTATATAAATTTTGAATTAGTCGTCTAAACATATATGTTCTATAACTCTACATTAATTCTATTTTGACAAGTGCCACAAAAAATTCTAAATATTCATACAATATTGATACGGTAGTGGAAGAAAAAAAAATTGAGAAAAGGGATTTGGAAAAAATAAAAAGAGTTGCCAACAATAAAATGCAACGTCATACCAAAAGATAAGGAAAAGGAAAAAGAAAGTGATTTATTCATACCGTGAAAATATCTATATAACTCTACTAAAACTTTTATGTAGTGAATCATTTTTCAACCTAGCTTATAAAAAATAGTGAGAATTGAGATGGGGAAAAACAGTAAGGGAAGAATAATATGTAAAAAAATCTAAAAATAATTCTTAAACAAATGTAATATCACTCCTAAAGGTAATGAAAGAATAAATTTAGAGTTTTCATACTCGTGAGATGAGAAAAAAATAAATTCAAAGAGACAATTACAAAAAAGAAATAAATTACATATAAATAACAACTTTCCAAACTGTAATATCACCCACAAAGAAAAAGAAAAAAGATATTCACACATATATTCTAGAAGTTAGTAGAATAAAAAAAATCATCAATATTTATACCTATATTCATATGGTTACACAAGTATTGTATAGAATTTTAGTTACTCCTAGGGTACCTAGAACTAGATAATATTTCTTACAATTTTTTGCTCATTTTATGTTGTGCATCTATAAAATGAGCAAACTTTAAAATGTTCAAAATAAATGAAGCAAGAATTGTGAAGTGGCACCTCAAAAATAGGTACTCCTAGAGATAAGATTCCTGTTCCATGAGCATAGAGTATCTAATTTTTATATCACAGCAAAATATATTTTACCAAAATAAGATTTAAGTAATATTCATTAGAATATTGACTTATATTTCTAATAAAGTATATAAATTTTAAACAATACATACCCATTTAAATTATTTAATTAGATCTTAAAATTATTATTGTAATTAATTATCTTACTAATCTCAAAAAACTTACCTAGCATGTAGAAAGCAATTGTACATTGCACCTATACATACAATAAAATTATATTTCAAAAACACTATTTGATATTATGAAGAATAGATAAAACTATTCTGAATTGAGAGAGAAAATATCACTCTTAATGTGAGAGAATTCTATTACTGAAAAATCTGCCTTTACAAGCTAATATCTAAATTATATATACATAAGGAAAACCGTTGTGCAAGCAACAAACTATAACAAACTAACTAACATTGTAACTAACTCTAAACTGCCTTCTAACAACTTACAACCCAGCTGTAATAGCTGTAACAATATTACATTATTTCTTATACCCCCTGCAAGCTGGAAGAGGGAGCTGCTAAGGGAACTAAAATTGATGTTGTTCTGCTCCAAGAGCTTTAGTCATAATATCAGCAAGTTGCATGGCAGATGAAACATGATGAAGTTTAATGAAGCCACTTTGCACATTTTCTCTTACATAATGAACATCCAGCTTAATATGTTTTGTTCTTTCATGAAGTACTGGATTTTCAGCAATGTGCTGAGCTGCAGTATTGTCACAGTATAAATAAATAGGCTGAGGAACAACAACCTTCAGATCTTGCAATAGACCTTCAAGCCAAGCAATCTCACTAGTAGTATGACTCATACATAAGTTATTTCTTCCCCTGGCAACAGAGACAAAACACGATCATAGACGTTCTGAGCAATCTCATTAGTTGGAGCAAAAATAACTCTCATAAGTAGGTTCGCGTAACTGACCCGCTATGTGAGAATATGTGCTCTCGATTATAGCCGCAATAGGGTCATCTCCCCCATCTGCTAGTGTTTCATCAGGAATTTCTATATCGGATTCCCCATCATTTGTTTGATCTCCTACTTTGCCATCTCCAGTATTATTCAATTAGTGGAGAAATATAATAACTGAGACCTTAAACCAAACATATATTCTCCTATATATAAGTATCACTATGGCATACAACATGATACTACATTGAAATTATTAAATCCATGGATATATCTTTGCTAAAGATCCTATAAATTCGATCTTTTTACTTTTGTAAGAATTTCTATTCAAGAAGTTGTCATAATTTATTCCTTTGTTTCTCTATTGTAATATCTAGTACTGATTATATGATTACTTAGATTGACATATCCAATATATTTCATAAAATTGATATTATAAAAATCAACAAAATATATATGGACAAACTTAATCTCGACTCGATAAGAGAGATTTATAAAATCATGCGAGATTTTACTTAAAACAATATACATTACTTAAATCTTCACCAACTTCTTCATGTTTAATTTATATTAGTTTTTTTTTTTGTAATAATGAAAGCTGACTAATTAGCTTAAGACAAATAATGGGTGATAATTGAATTATTTTTGCCCATATTAATCTTGTTGATTTTTATCCATCGCCATGGTATTAATTTGAGAATCTTGATATTAGGGAATTCAAGATTGAAGAAAAGGGAAAGTAGCAAGAATTGAACTTTTAGATAGTTAAAACTTGGGAAGTTGGAAAAAATAACAGAGGGAGAAAATTTGGAATTTGGAATGATTTGTTAATTTGGGAAGTTTAGGGACTAAAGTAGAAGGTAAATAAGTTGCAAGACAAATGTTTAGCACTTAATACAATAACTTTTTACTTTAGATAATTTGACTTTAAGTTCACCTAAACTTGTTGCAATTTAACTTGGAGGCAAAAGTAGTTTTAATACCCATTCCCCAACTCAGGATGTAATACCCAATCTTTAAGGGGGTGTTTGGTTAAAAAATAAGGTATGAGGTATGGGTTTAGAATGAGTAAAACCTATATCTAGTGTTTGTTTACAAAATTTTAAATTTCTAAACCCATACCTCAAACCCATAAGGTATGGGGTTTAGAAACCCAAGGGGGGAGGTGGGTATGACTCATACCAAACCTTCAGGTATAAAAATAAAAGGAAGAAATTCATTCCAAGATACATCCAAACACATGGAATCAAGTATCAAGTTCCAACCCTATACCACCCCGGTTTCATTCCTTATTCCAAACCTATACCACTTCGTGAACCAAACGCCCCCTAAGCAGTTTTAACGCAAAGTTAACTACATTTTATTAGTTTAATCATGTGATCACATTAAATTTTTTGAAATTAGTTTAGGGAATATGGAATTATTATCTAAATATAGTTGTAATATATATTGTACTTGCAACTTACTAAATTCAATTCTTTTAAGTTATAGTGTAAAGCTATATTGGATTTAATAAACCCAAATCCAATAGTATAAGTACTAAAGAATTCAAGTACTGATCCAAATTAGAAGGCTAAATTATGGTTTATCATGTTGTAAACTATCCTAAAGTTGTATTTGATAAATGTGAATGATTTTGGTAAAACCTATTATCTTTTATAATATCATGGAAATGGATTTCATTAAACAAAAAAAGAGAAGCCCACATTTCCACTTGGTGGGATCTGTAGAAGAATTTAGATTTAATTACTCAATTCCATAAGCATCTCTTTAGAGATTCAAAAATCTGGTTAACAACTATGGATTGGAAAAAGAACTTCTTAAGAAAAAAGGATAACTTCAAAGATGAGGATGTGTCAAAATCCAGCATCGAAAACTTCATTTTCACTCTTTGGGCTCTTTGGATTCACAGTCACAGAAATAAAATTGTCTTCAGAAACGTTAAGACAAATCCTATATATATATATCAGAATTATGGCAATTTATGAAGACTCAAAGGAAAGAAACGCAACAGCAGGATCATTATCATAATCGAAAGAAACATCGTACAAAACTCCAAATACTAAGCTCAAGAACAACACCATTTCGTGGAGTAACAGGAAAAATCAAGCAGAAGCATCTATGTTGTATTTAGGTTGACGGAGCCTGGAAACTGGAAAGTTACAGCAAACAATTACAAATATAATATAGTTGGAGTGCAGCCACAGGCCACAGCTTGGGTTAATGAAGCAAACCACTCTTTTCAGAACTCACAAAAATCTGATGCCATACATACTCAATGCGATAAAAGACAATTGTGATTCAACTAAGGAGTAAGGCCATTTCTATAAAATCTGACAGCAAGGAGATGGTGAGAAGCCTTCATCAATGCGATAAAAGACATGCAATATAGAAATGAAAATTTTAAAGTTTACAAATCTTATAATCGTGATACATAAATTTATAAATACGTAAATAAAACAAAAAAACACATCATAATGCATGAAAATTTTTTGTTTTATAATTTTAAGATTTTAGGATGTTTCTCCTAAAATCATGGTTTGAACATCTCTTATATTATCTTATAAGAACAAAGGCATCTATCATTAGCTTTGCGTAAATTCTATTATTATACTAATATTAAAATATTAGATGCGTCAATTACAAATATATATTCGCATGTCAAAATTATTTATGATTGGTCAATGAAAGTTACAACTACTTCAAAATGTATATAAAAAAGGTCATATATAACAAAACCCTTAAGCTAATAATTTCGGATGAGTATTGTGAATCAACAACTTAAAATAGGAAATATTTTATGTATGCATATCTTTTTAAATTTGAGTAATATTAATTAAATTAGAACAATGTAGCTTATATATTTGTTATTTTTTTTACGATAACTAAGACTGGTATTATGGGTATGTTATAATTTTTTTCTTCAAATAGGTAATATTACAATGATATTTACAAGTTTTTTTATATTTGAAGAATATTTGTTAAGTGACCCTTTTTAACAAAAAAATTAGTTACATAATTAATTGCTCACTTAAATATCTTGATTATAAATACAATGATTATTTATTATTTCACAATGCTAAAATATTTCCATAATTGGCTTATGTAGATTTCATCAATCAAGAAATTAATTTACATATATGATGTAATCAATGTATTACTTATTGACTAAAAATATAAAATATCAATAAGAGAATATAATTTATGTACGTGAGTTTAATTAGGGATTTGAGGTTTACATATCAACAATTATTTTTGAAAATATAACTTTTCTTTTTCTCAATAATTCATTTACCGAATAAAAAAAAGAATTTATGATATGTTGGTGCGTGATCAAGGGTCATTTTGCAAATAAAAAAAATAAAAAAATAACACATTTCATGTAGGTTGATTTATATGCCACATAAATGTCACATCAGTTTAAACATTATCACTAAGGAACTATTTAGATCTAAATAAAAGAGAAAACAAACAACTATTAAGTTAAATAAAGTTAGTAGGTGATTAAGTGATCAGTTAAAAGGTGTATATTACGAAAATAACATGATGAGACTTTTGTGACAGGTCATTGAAAATTCTCATTTTTGTGCTATCACTCCCTTAAATTGTACAATTTGCCATAATTTTTGGTGCAAGTAGCGTGGCCTGATGGGTGGTAGTTAGTGGGTGGTCTGGTGCAGTGTATTGTTGGTGCAAGACAACAAGAGAAAAGGGTTGAGCGGACCGCAACAAGGGAAGCGGAAGTGTTGCATGATCGAGTCCCATTAGTGGCCCGAAATGCGATTTTATATGAGCTTTTGAACGAAGAATGGTATAGAGCAAAAAACTTTTTGACCAACTTTTTCAAAAAGTTGGTCACATGTTGCACCATGATTAGGGTTGGCAAAAGACCGTGGTCTGACCAATCTGGACCGGACTGCACGAATTTGGACCGGATCGACCGTACATGTTGCACCATGACTAGGGTCGCGGCAAAGACCGGGGTCGGACCGAAATCCGGACTGACTGCACGACCGAATTTGGACCGGGACGGACCGGATCGAGAAGTACGGCCCGATCCTCTGGCCAACGTAGAAATCCCGACTCGGGTTTCCGGTGCCGGTCACCCAAACCCGGAACTCCCGGTCCGGACAGTGAATCGGAATTTCGATTTTTTAGTTAAAAAAAATTTATATATTAAAAAAGTTTAAAAGTTAGAAAGTTAAAAACCTACTATTTATTACCATTAGGAATATTGTTATTAAAATTATTAATTTTTAATGTATCTAATTTATAAATATGTTTTAAAAAAAGATTATGGTCCAACAAAGTTAAAACCGGACCGGACCGGAA
This sequence comes from Beta corolliflora, assembly GCA_947648045.1. Classification (NCBI taxonomy): domain Eukaryota; kingdom Viridiplantae; phylum Streptophyta; class Magnoliopsida; order Caryophyllales; family Amaranthaceae; genus Beta; species Beta corolliflora. Next base: position 108,935 of record CANSZD010001701.1, read on the forward strand.
AAAATCCGGCCCACCTGTTCCAAAAAATTTCCAAATTCCGGGTCCACCTGCTCCGATCCGATCCTAGGACTGAACACCCCTAACCATGACATTAGCTACATCGCTTTTAACCTCACGAGTCACTAAACGAAATGAAAATTTTCATGTAGAAATTCAATGGCTCTGTTTGGGAGGTATTTTGAGGCGCCCAATGATAAGTTCAAAAACATTTAGGTCTTTAAAACGAATTTAAGGTGTGTTTGGGAAATAACTAAAATAAAATTTCAGTTTCTAAAATGACTGAAATTGATAAGGTAAAAATTTTAACGTTTCAAAATCAGCTACCTAAAATCTTTAAAAAATCTTTTAACTTATCTCATATTTTAACGTCATTCGCTCTACTGCTTCTTTATTTCGTTGTTGGTCTTCATCCCTCTACTGCATCTCTTCTCAAATTTCTGCATCTTATTTTCTCAAATCAGGTACCGTCTAGTTCCGTTCTTCATCTCCTTGAAATCATCATATGATTTTTCTTGCAATTTTATGCAAATTTCGTTCTTTATTTCTCTATTTTTCTGAATGATTTCGGTTTACTATTCCTTTGTATTTTTTTTTTTGAGGGGATTCCCTTTGTATTTCATGTATCTGATGGAGAGAGGAGAAACACATTGAATTGAATTTATAGAGAGTAAATAAAGAGAATGCGCCCTTAAACTGTGGTTAGGATGGTTTCTTATAAACAAACACTTGAATTCAGATGAGAATTTAGATAGCATGTCTGGGGTATTTCATGTGTGAATTGATGTATATAATTTGATCTGTTCAATATTTTATGTATCTCAAAAATTTTATGGGGTTTCGTCATGGGTTGATTACCACAATCTACATGTATGAAGCCATACAGATATAAATTAATTGCTACTTTAGTGACTTGGCATTTTCGTTGTTTATGGCTGACATGTCTTTGGTTAATTTGTGTTATCGAGTTATATGAACGAGAGCAAATATAGAGTAGAAAATGATTTGTTACTATATTTTACAAGTATCATTTTTTTTTTTTTTGTATTATGACGGTTTATACGCAAAAAAAAATAGTAGTATAAATTTAGAGAAATTTGTTTCATTTACTCCTCCTCGCCTTTATTAGTTTACCCCTATTCCTTTGAAGGGTGTCCCTTATTACTTCTCCCTTCTTTTTTTTTGCTATTTTGGAATGTACCACTAACTTTCCATCACACATACATTCAACTTTAAGATAAATTAATATTTTCTCTCTTAATACGCCCCACAATACTATTCCTCCTAAAACTGCCATTACGAAAAAGGGTATGCTCTAATAAAGACGGAGGAGTAATTCTTAATGGAGAAGTAGCAAAATTATTTTTGTTTAAGTGAGCTATATTTAAATATTTATATTGTTATTTTATTGTTTAAATACATTGAAAAAAAATACAAAAATTTAAATAATTAATCAACATTTGCAACTAGTTCTTTAAACTAATCAGCTACCTTATCAGTTTCAAAGACTCTATCGGTTTATTTATACCTTATCGGTTTGGTACCTTATCGGTTTCACTACATTTCAGTAGTATTGCCAAACAGAGCCAATAAGTGCATATTTAAGTCATGCTCCGATGAACAGTTTGAGTTGAGATGGTGGAAAATGGTTACTATGTTTGATCTTCAGGAAGATAATTGGGTAAGGTCATTGTACGAAGATCATAAGAAGTGGGTTCCTCTGTATATGAGTGGTATATTCTTGGCAGGAATGTCGCCTACACATCGTTCTGAAAGTGTAAATTCATTTTTTGATAAATACATTCAAAGGAAACTTACTTTGAAAGAGTTCGTTAAACAGTATGGTGTAGTTCTGCAAAATAGGTATGAAGAAGAGGCTATAGCAGATTTTTGATACATTGCACAAGCAACCTGCACTGAAGTCTCCTTCACGCTGGGAGAAGCAAATGTCAATTATATATACACATGCAATCTTCAAAAAGTTTCAGTTCGAAGTTCTGGGTGTGGTTGGTTGTCATCCTAAGAAAGAAGGTGAAGATGGGACATCTATAACTTATCGAGTGGAAGACTGTGAAAATGCTGAAACTTTTTTTGTGGCATGGGATGAAACAAAGTCTCAGGTATCTTGTTTATGCCGTTCATTCGAGTACAAAGGTTTTTTGTGTAGACATGCAATGCTTGTTCTCCAAATTTGTGGTATCTCTAGCATACCATCTCAGTACATATTGAGGAGGTGGACAATAGATGCAAAAACCAGGCAATTAATGGTAGAAGGAACTGAGAGATTGCAGACCAGGGCACAGCGCTATGTGTCCTTGTGTAAGCAAGCCATTGGATTGAGTGAAGAAGGATCCTTAACTCAAGATAGTCACAACACTGCCCTGCGAACATTGGTGGATACTCTGAAAAATTGTGTTAGTATGAATAACATCCACAGAAGCGCTACTGAACTTGGGGACACTTATTGTGCTCATGATATTGTTCAAACATTCCAGGAAAATATATCAACTAGAACAAGCAAAAAAAAGAATGTGGTGAAGAAGAGAAAGGTAAACTTTATTAGGTTAGAGTTCACCTTTTTTCACATGTGATGGTGCAGTTGTGGTGTAGAATGTGTTACACTTACAGCTACTCTTGTCTTGCAGGTAGCTTCAGAAACAGATGTGATGCTGACTGATGCCGAAGACAACTTGCATCATATGGTTTGCCCTCTAGCTATTGTACTAGTTAAATAATGCACCTTTGTGTTTGTCAAGTTAAAAATACTTAGCTGTCTGCCTGAAATTTAGGTTTACGTGCAGGTATGCCCTTTGGATTTTGGTTTAGTTTTACATCTTGTTGATATTTGCAGGAAAATCTAAGCTCTGATGGAATATCACTCAATGGTTACTATGGTTCCCAACCAAATGTGCCAGGACTGGTACGATGAGTCCCCCTTTTGAGTTTCATGGTCAATTTTTCAAAAGTTATGTAATTAATTTATTACAAGTGCAGGTACAGCTAAACTTAATGGAGCCACCACATGCAGGGCCGGCCAATGGCATGTGCAAACAGACCATCAGCACAGGGCCCCGAAATTTTGAAGGCCCTGACCACATGATAGTTACTATGTTGATCAGGAAAGTATGCAAGGGCTGGTATGTGATGATGAAAAGTTTTTTTTTTGGATGGAAAATGATGATGAAAAGCTATAATACTATGTATACATGAATTATGGTTTTCCATATTCTTAACTTATCCTAAATGACACAGGGACAATTAAACTCCATAGGACCAAACCATGAAGGATTTTTTGGGGCTCAACAAAGTGTTCATGGGCTGGTATACTCTCCAAATATATTCAAAGTGCAAATGATTTTATGTTCTGTCCCCCTCCCCCTCTTGATAGAATCTTCCTGTTAAAAGTTCATACTTTGCAGGGGCATTTGGATTTTCGTCCATCTTCTAGCTTCTCTTATAATTTACAGGTAATTCTATGAAATGGTGTGTCATTAGGAAAAATTATAATAACATGATTCTTTTTCTTTTTTGACTTGATAATACATGATTTTTAAGTTGATGTTTTGATCTAATTTCAGGACGAACATAATTTAAGATCTACAGAGTTGTGTGGAGATGCTTCTAGACACACTTAAGAAAGAATTATCTTCCTTCATTGGTCAACTTGTAGACATCTGCACAGGATAACTTCCATACTATATGAGGTAACACAACGCTGTGATGGAAACAACATATGAGACTTCCTTGCAATAAGCTGATAACTTCTTTTCTCATTCTATGTAATACATATGTATCATGTGTTTATTTCAAACTCTTTAAGATTTTTCTTTTCGACCTTCATATATGGATTGACAGGATTGAATGATTGATATCGAATGATGCTCATATTATAGAACTGTGTTGATTATAGAATGGTTCCAGAGGAAGCTGGATGAGGAATAATGACAATGCAGGATGAAGGTCATCAACCAAAAAGGGTCATTGGCTTATCTGGGTCTAGGATTAGAAGATGCTGCCCAATCTTGGGTATAAAACATCACTTTGCATTTACTTATTAATGTTGTATGGATCCACCCTGTATTACTCGAACTTTTCACCTGCCTTGTCAATTGTCATATTGGTGTTATACGGTTATACCCATGTCATACATGGATGTGATCCTTCAAAACTACAGTTGAAGACCTAATGAGTTGTATCTGTGCGACTGGGCCAGACATTGTATCCCAAGTCCAACACTTCTTGGTGAGTATGAGTAATATAGTACCCATCTTCGAAAATATATTGAACCACTTTTCAATACTTTGAAGTTTGAAGACATGATATGTAAGGTTGCTGCATACAATTAATTGTAACTAAACAATGCGAAATTACCATTTTGTCCCTGGATTGGCAGTGCACAATCCTGGGAACAATCATAAAGTTTCTATTAACTAGAAGAAGCAATAAATGGTGTGGCTTTACTTGTTTTGTTGCTGCCATCCTGGCATGTTGGAAATCTAAGTGTTCCATGTTAACACAAAAAACATAGTTGCTTTCAGGTTTATGCATGTAGACTTCGTTTGTCAGAGTGATATGGCTGTAGAGTTCATGTGACATTTATATGGAGTAAATACAAATTCCGCCTCAGGTACTTCACTACTTGCTCTCCCCTTTCTCTATGTTCCTCTCTAAAGCAAACATGCTTCTTGCCCATTTTGATATGGACGGAGTAAATATATTTTGGTTTCTCATTTTGACCCTATTGTTATCTTCTTGAAAGTTACTGATCATCTCATGGGGGTCCTAAGTTTGCATGGCATTGCTCTATCCTTGACTGAGAATGCAAATTATGATTTTGTGAGATTTCACCATTATATTGACTTGTAATAATCTATTTCTTATGAGCTTCTGTTGATTCCTTTGAGTAGCCACTTTGAAAATTTCATGTGTATATTTCCTTGATTGCTAGTTTTAGATTCCAATATGGAATGGATTTAGTGGAATATTATAGCCGAAATATGTTTGCTTGCAAGAGTGAGAAGTACCTGTTTCTTAGGCCTTAGCTGGCGGAGATTTAGCTTAGAACTATGCATACTATGCATTTCCATAAGATACTTTCGCTCAAAACTATTCATGGAACTACTAATTTGAGCTTGAAAAAGTAAGTATACAAAGAAGCCTTTACAAATTACTCCATCCATACTTTTGATGGTACAATAATCATAGACAGTAGACACACTTATTTAGGCAAAGAGGGGAGCGGGAGCGTTGTGGGGGTAGAGTAAGGGTAAGGTTACAGTGACATCTTTCTTTGTTGGAAAGAGGAGGAGAAGGAGATATAAAATTGGGTAAAATGGGGTAGGTTTAGGTAAAATAATAGTAATAAACATAGCCAAAAGTAGAAATAGTAAAAGTGTAACCATTAAAAAGGAATGGATATAAATGGAAAGTGTAATTGTCAATAAAAAGAATAAACGGAGTATATTTCTAATCAATCTCTTAACAAAATTTAAGGATAATCGTAATACTAGTTGAGGAACCTTTTTGTTATAATCACCGCAATAAAGCAACGAAAAATTATAGAACAATCGACACAAGAATTAATGTGGTTCACTAACAATGTGTTAGCTACATCCATAGAGGAGAAACGTTTTATTATCTTTAGGAGAGAGAGTACATATTACAGAATATGGAGGCAGAAGATGATTGCAAGGTATATATATATATATATATATATATGTATATGTATATATATATATATGTATATGTATATATATATATATGTATATGTATATATATATATATGTATATCTATATATATATATATATGTATATATATATATATATATATATGTATATGTATATATGTATATATATGTATATGTATATATGTATATATATGTATATATATATATGTATATATATGTATATATATATATGTACCCTTCTAATTAACCTAAGTAGATGGGCCTAAACCAGACCCCCATGCTTGGTTATTTAATCCTAACGCCTAGTAATTCAAGGCATATTTTGACACTTTAAGCTGCACGAGAAAATTAAACTCGGACGGTCAAAAGTACATGTTGAAAAAATAAACATGGTCTATTGAGTATTATTGTGGGTTGAAGGACATGACGTCAAAACTATCATGTATTTTATAGATAATTTTGTGATTGTTGGCTGTGCACCATCTTGATATATACTTCTATTCTCCAATGGTTTAAAATAGCTATAGAAGCAACGTCTCCTTATTGAGTATTATTGTGGGTTGAGGGACATGACCTCAAAACTATCATGATCTTTTATAGATAAATTTTGTGACTGTTGGCTGTGCACCATCTTGATTCTTGATATATATGCTCCATGGTTTAAAATAGCTACAGCAGCAATGTCTCCTTAGGCTCTTTATGATGATGGCAGTTTTTGCGGGAGGGACGTGATCATGCTCCCCTTAAGTGAATCCAACCTTTTCTGAGGATGAGTCCTACTTAACTGTGGTTTTTCCTGCCAAACTAAAGATTACTTGGGAGTACCACTTTACTGGATTCCAACAGATTTTCCATGGGATAATATTGATGTGATTTATTCTCCTCCAAACTTTGGCTCTAGTTGATCATGGTACTTGTTGAGGCAAGGTTTGGTGAAATTTGCCATATTAGAGCTTAAAGAAAATGCATATTATGCCATGAATAGCTGAATGAGTTTAGTTTCATCTCTTTACGCGCATCCTAACTTAGACTGACTGTTTACACATATTATAGGAAAGTTTATGACATCGAAGTCTGGGTTTCTTTAGTTAAAAGCTGGTTCATCTTTGATTCAGTGTTGCAAGGTTGCGTGATGGTGCTGCTCCTGATGGTGCTGCTCCTGATGGTGCTGCTCCTGATTCATCCTACCTTTGCTTCATTTGTTCTTTCCCCATAAGCAGCTGATTACATGCTCATTTCAGCAGAACTTTCAGTTGTACTAGATCAAACGAAGAATGTTGATGGGTAATAGGAATTTTTAATCCGCTTCATTACAGCAAGTAAAGAATGTAAAGGCACATGTGCAGTTGTAAAGTTCAATTTGATGATTATAATCATTAATCTTAGCTATTTAACATACTTTATGGTGTTCCTTTTTCTGTTACATAAATTATGTCAGCTATAATGCTATACTATATTCGACGAGGAAGATATTGCTCTGTGAATTACATTCTTACATATTTCTTAGCTTCTTTCCTCCCAAAAGAAAAGTAAGTTAGCTGTTATTCGCAAGAGTTAGATAAAGTTTGAACCTGTTGGGCAAATGAGATGGAGTCTCACACTTCATTGTTGGCATGTCTTTGAAGTTGAGCAAATTATTGCGTGTGTCTGACTAGACGATATACCATAGACCAAATTTCATGTGAATCATCTTTTCTCATCATAATAGACTAATAATTCTATCCTTGTATGTAAAGCGACCCAACTTCAATAATTACTTTTGAAAAAATTGACTTAGAACTTAGGAGCAATAATGTTTACCTATGCTATCCGTTAACTTTTTTAAAGTCCAAATCTAATAAGGTAAACTCCATTTTGGAAAAATTAAAGTAGTGTTCAAAATGCACCTTTATTATCATTACCACTACCATAAGTCCATAATCTTTAATGAGCTCTAGTGCTCTACTAGTTACCATCTCATTAATATCATGGGTTATTCGGTGTCAATTTTAAAGCAACATAACTATTGTACCTCCATAAACACCTATACAAAGATATAGGTCAAGGTTAGAATTTTCATCTAGTCATCTTATTATTCAAACATAACATATTGAGTCACTTTGCTAGTATGCCACAATCTTTTATATATACAACTATTTTGGTTAAAATCAGGGATACCTCATTAGGGTTAGCTCATCACAGGTCTGAATTCGGGTTCCAAAGAGGTACCTGCGTATAAACACCCAGCCCTGGGGGGCCGGGGTCCCTGAGGCGGTGCCTTCAACGCTCAAGTCAGTACCCAAAACCAATAATGTATCTTGGAGAGCATGTGGAGTATGAGAGGGAGAGAGAGTGATAGTGTAATGGTGTATATGTAGATAGGTCAACCCCCTTTCTACCTTTACCCCTTGAGGGGTGTTTACAGTAGTATTTGGGTATGTGGTAGGCCTTGCTCTTTTGGAAAGATGAACCAAGTAGTATCATGAGACATGTATAAGGTGGTAGGCCATATAGGCATATGAACCGTGGATTAATTGAACCTGTACTTGGTACATAGGGATTAATTTTACCGCAACAACAACTATACAAGGAAATGGGCTAAGGTCAAAATTATCAGTATGCCACAAACTTTTATATTAGACAACAAATATTATTTATCAAATTACTCAAAAATATTTGGGATCCAGCTAAAATGAATATTCCCCCTGAATAAATACACTTAGACAAAGTTTTAAATGTCTTATATATGTTTTTTATTTTTTGAAGGAATGTCTTGTGTACTGTTTAGCAGGTGGAGTAAAGTCACAATATCTATTTTTCTAGTATACCAATTTTTCGTCTGTTAAACAAATGCAACAGTCTAACTTATGCACTATTTATATAGTGACTTGACTTATAGCTGTTCCTTCGCATAAAACAACCGAATTGAATTGAACCGAACCGAACCGAACCGACCGAACTAAACCGAACCGAACCGAATCGAACCGAATCGAATTATAACTAATTAATAGTAATGATAATAATTTAGGAAATGAACTAAACTGAACTGAAAATAAGTTGGGGAGAACAAGCCCTTAGGTAGTGTTATTTTTAACAATTGATAACAAAAAATATTCTTGTGTGGAATGTTTTTTTTTTTTTTACAACAAGAGCATACAAGCAAATTACTCATACTACACAATATTACCATTCCTAGCAGCCTACTAACCAAATCATGACTAACCCGGACTACTTCCCTATCAATCTTCCTAATTTCACAATAATTAAACTTAGGGTTTTTTCACCATATACCCCGACTAATTTTTTTTTGCACCGTATACCCTTTCAACTTTCCAAATTCACCATATACCCTCACGTTTGAAAAAATACATCGACTTACCCTTTTGACTAACGGTGTTAGACTTCCGTTAGTCATTAGGCCCTAATCCTCCCCTAACCCTAATTAACTAACTTAAATCAAACCCTAATCCTAACCCCAACCCTAACCCTAATCTAATACACTAACTTAGGCCCTAACCCTAACCACCCCTTACCCTACCGCACCACCACCCCGTCACCACCACCACCCCCTCACCACTACCCCGTCACCACCACCCCCCCCCTTCCCCCGCCGACCTCTCCTCCCCCCCCCCCTTCCCCGCGATCCCCCTCCCCTTCCCCGCCGATCCCCTCTCCCTTCCACCGTCACCACCACCTCCCCTCCCCCCGTTGCGTGAACCCCCTCCCCTCCCCTTCCTCGCCGCACGAACCCCCTCCCCCTCCCCTTCCCCTCGCCGCGAACCACCATCCCCTTCCCTTCCCTAGCTCGCGCGAACCCCCATCCCCTTCCCTTCCTCGTTGCGCGAACCCCCCCTCCCCTCCCCTTCCTCGCGCGAAAACAACTCAATTAATGAATTCTAGCACCTCAAAATCAACACAATTTCAACGGAAACTTGATTGTATTTGAGGTCGAGTTTGAGGTTAGGGTTTTATGTCAGGCCGCCATTGTTGGAGCCGAAAAGGAAGGGGGAGGGGGTGGCAGGGTATGAGGGAGGGGGAGGGAGGAGGGAGGCTCGTGCGATTCAAGAAGGGAAGGGGGGGGAGAAGGAGGGTGGAGGGGGTTCGCGCAACGAAGGGAGGGGGTGCGGGGAGGGTGGAAGGGGAGGGAGGGGGTGCTTGGGGAAGGGGGGGCTCGGGGAGAGTGGAGGGGGGAGGGAGGGGGGGTGTATGGGAGGGTGGAGGGGGGAGGGAGGGGGTGTCATGGGGAGGGGAGGGGTCGCGGGGGAGGGAGGGGTGCCTGGGGAAGGGTGGTGGTGCAGTGGGGGGGTGGGCGGGGGTGGGGGGGGGGGAGGGTAGGGGGTGTTAAATGTAACACCCCCAAATTTCTCTCTTTTGAAAAGATATTTTAATATAAAACTCCTTGAGAAACTTGAGAGTATTACAGCCACGTGATAACGTTAAAGGCTTTAATACTAACTACTAACTGAACTTTAAACTAATGCAGCAAAATAACTGAAATAACTTCTCTTTATTGATATAAACTTTATTGTACAACTATAACAATGGAAATAAAGAAAATAAAATAACAACTCCTTGACTAATTATGATTCCTCACTAGCTCCCCATATGAAGTATGCATCATATCAACTCTGTAAAATTCGCTCGCCAAAATAGGGTCATCACAGGGACAAAGCCATAAAACAAAACAAATAAAAGCGTGTCGTAGAAAATACCGAGTACATGTATATGCGGAATATTAAACACTTTATTTAATTTAACATTTGAAATATTTAATTTCGAAAAACCTTTCTGGATACTTGATAATACTTGTATAATATAAAGTATATAACCTTGATAAAAATCCTTTTTCCTTGCCTAGGTACCTTTCCTAAAGTGTGCACACCCCCCAAGTTTAGTATTCCTTACTGAGTCTATTACGAGGGGTTACTACCTTGTCCACATGACTTATACAAAAAGTACATGGGTAAATAATATAATTGCTACCGTTCTTGCTAATAAATAACAAGCCGTTGCCTGGGTAAATAATAATAGCTACCGTTCTTGATAATAAATAACAAGCCATTGCCTCTTTATAATTGTGATCATAAAAGATCATATATCTAATAAAAATCCTTCTGAAATAATCCTCCTTTAAAAAGAATAGTACTACTTATAAATTTAGCCATATAAAGGCATAAATAAAATAACTTGCTTAAGAGGTAACTTTTGAAAAATAATAATAATTCAAAAATACTCCTTTCTAATATATTTAAACATGCATTTAAATATCAAACTCCTTGTAAATTATATTTCAAAGATCAAACTTTATAATAATATTGAACTAAAGACATAATTCAAGTGCATAATAAAATTAATAAACATTCAAACATGTTCATACAAAACACATGTAGTTCATAATAAAACTTATAAAAACATGGACTTCAATCCAAAATATTTTCCTAAAAACATAATGCTAAGGTTGCAAAATAATTATTAAAGATCTACATATACACGCACCTTGAAAATTAATAACTACTAGGGAGAAGAGAGAAGGTAGGCTAAGAGGGAGAGAGAGTGTTTAAACTTGAGAAAAGAGATGTATTTCTCAAATTTGGTGTGAAGAATATGATGGGTGGAGACCCCTATTTATACTAGTTGGATAGGTAGAGTCGGAATAGGACTAGGAAACTAAAAGATGGATTTAAGAGAAAAGATAAACAAATCTAGCTAAGATCTAACAAATGTTTACGATCATCCAACTAAAATTCGAAAAAGATATAAATTATCCCACAAAACAAAATTCTATAAGCTTAAATAATTAAAAAGGTAAGTAAAAAAAATAAAAGTAACCAAAACTTTGCTTGCGGCTCAGCGTGAATTTGCCGCCGGATAATTTTTTTTTCTTTTTCTTTTTATAAATCTTTTTTTTTTGAAATTTCTTTAAATCTTTTTCCTTGTTTTTTTTTTAATCTTTTGTAAATCTTTTGAAATCCTTTTTGAATTTTCTTTTAAAATATTTTTATTTTATTAAACCAACTATTTGGATTAGAATTTGTGAACTTAGGCCCAATATATAATTTGGGCTAGAATTTATTTGAAAACCCCATAATATATCATAAAAGCCTATTTAAAACCTTTATAATTAATAATAAATCTCTTTAATAATTAAAATACTTTTAAAAATTATAATTAATAACTTACGAAAAATACAGAGTATTACATTAAATGTTAGGGTTAGGGTATTAGGGTTAGGGTTAGGGATAGGATTAGGGTTTGATTTAAGTTAGTTAATTTGGGTTAGGGGAGGATTAGGGCCTAATGACTAACGGAGTTTAACGCCGTTAGTCATTAAGGGTAAGTCGATGTATTTTTTCAAACGTGAGGGGTATATGGTGAATTTGGAAAGTTGAAAGGGTATACGGTGCAAAAAAAATTAGTCAGGGGTATATGGTGAAAAAACCGTTAAACTTATTACACATAGCCATTATATCATATCCGATAGTACATATTTGAGAAGGAAAATGCTTCTTGCTTATCATACATACTAACAACCTAGAATCAGTAAACACAGAAATTTCCGATACGCCGCATTGCCAACCTTCCCGTAATCCTCTTAATACTGCCTATTGCTTCACATTGAAGTGCAGAAATTGCTTTAACCTGCTCATTCCCCTGGAACTCCCCACCATCCGCCAACACCCCCATCCAACCAATACCTGCTGACGGACATTCTTTGCGAACATTCTTTTTCCAAGCACCATCCACTTTAACTTTACATATACTAGTCTGTTGTCAACCAAACCGAACCACTAACTTTCTTTGCTGAATAGACATATTTCTATGATTCACAAGCAGATATTTAAACCTATCTTCCTCCTCCTTATATCCTTCTTCCGCCATACGCCAGTAATATCTAATGGATTTGGTTGATGATTACGAAACACCACGTGATTTCGATGTTTCCATATAGCCCGTAGATGTGCACAAAAACTCCTTACTCTATTACTCCGAGGGCCATCATCTTTCCAAAATTTGTGCATAAAGTTAGTAATCCAATAATTAATGGAGACATGATTTGTACTCGTACTGGATAGCGAACCACGATCCCCACCGCATTCTCGCGTTGATCGGGCAATCTCGAAATAAATGAGCTTCATCCTCTACCGCTTGTTTACATACACAACAATGCTCAAGCAACTTTGACATTTCTTTTCCTAAGATTGATGCTTAAAGCCAACGCCTTCATCAATATACGCCAAACAAAGACTTTCCACTTCGGCCTCATATTTGTTGCCCAGCGCCTTCTTCCAAAACCTACTATCTACACTCGCCCGTTTTGTATATCCGGTGACGATTGTAACAAAGCATATGCATCTTTAACCGTGAGAACTCCAGTGTTCGTTCTATTCCAAACATACGAATGTCTAACATCGGTTCCGGAAGGTGGATTGATAAAAACCTATGAGCAACATCTTTAGGGAATATCCTCCACACTAAAGACGCATTCCATCTTTTCGACTCACGAATGATTAAATCCTTGACTTTTTCGAATACCCAATTGCTCTAAATCATATCCCCTCTTTAGAACTATAGGATTTCCTTCTACCCAATGATCCCTTGTAATATGAGTGTCACCCCCATTTCCAATTACACTACTAAATGCCATTCTACATTTATTAACAAATTCCAACACATACCTTTAAAGCCCCATGATGCCGGCCCCATATGTTCTTTTTTTAATCCAATTGAAACCGGCGATCCTTTATATTTCGCTCAAGTACTCTAGAAACCAAGAAATCATCCCTACGTAGTGCGGCCTCCAAGCCTGTTTAGTCAATAGCGCCGTATTAAACGCTCTGACATTCCGAATTCCAAGACCTCCCATTCCTTTAGGCATTTCAATCTTTTTTTTACTTGCCCAATGTATTGCCTTTGAAGCTAACGAATTTTTCCACAAAAATCTGGAAAATAGCGCATTAATACCATCCGAAATTCTTTTAGGAAGCATAAACACAGAGAGGACATGATGGCATAACGATGCGAACCGCATTGATAAGAAGAATTTTTCCCGCATGTGAGAGGGCAAGATGTTTCCAACTACCCACCTTTTTCTAAATTTTTTCAAGAATTGGTAAAAATTTACTGGAGCAGCGACCATCCAGTTCAATATTATTTCCCAAGTATCTGCCTTCCAATAATACTTCTCATATGTATTTTGGAACTCTGCGGAGTATTCGGGCTAAACATGATTAACGACTTTGAAAAATTAATTACTTCACCTGAAAGTTGACTGAAGCGATTAATAACATCTTTTACAGCCGCACAAGATTGAGGTGTTGCTTTAAAAAACAATAGAGAATCATCTGCAAAGAAAAGATGCGATACTGGAGGTCCATTTCTTGAGACGCTAATGCCTTGAAACAATCTCTCATTCTCCGCTTGCACCAACATTCTGGAGAAAACCTCCATGACTAAAATGAACAAATATGGCGACAATGGATCGCCCGCCTTAACCCACACTTTGGCTTAAACCTTTCAAAGGGCTTCACCATTAATCAAGACAAAATACGAAACAAGAGTAACACATTGCATGATCCAATGTTGCATCTTCTCAGGAGAATGCATCCTTTGCAGGAGCCATTGTAAAAAATCCCAATTCACCTTATCATATGCTTTGAACATATCAATCTTCAGGGCTGCTAGATGCTCTCTACCCCACTTCCGCCTTTTTAAGCAGGTGACAATTTCATGCGCTAGCAAGCAATTATCAGACATCAATCTCCCCGGGATTAAAAGCATTTTGAAAAGGAGATACCAAAGATTGCAATATTGGTTTTAATCTATTGACCAAAACTTTAGAAATGATTTTATAAATAACATTACAGAGATTGATAGGACGAAATTGCCCTGCTACCTCAAGATGTTGAACTTTTGGAATAAGGCAGATAAGCGTATTATTCCATTCCTGTAAGAGATACCCATTATTAATAAAATAAGATACAGCCGCAACAACATCCTTACCAACGACCTCCCAGTTCTTATGATAAAAAATTGCTGGCATGCCATCCGGACCAGGCGCTTTTAATTCTCCCAATTGAAATATTGCATCAGTAATCTCCTGCTCAGAAACGCTACTACTCTAGTGCTGTTTCTGTATTTCCGACACTGTTGGTACTAATTCCGCAATGTCCCTCGTCATGGGCAACACTTTATCAGTCCAATTCTTACAATTTGATTGAAAAAGATCAATGTAAAACTTAGAAATAATATCTTAAATATCATTTCTATCCGTCTTCCATTCACCCATATCATCCTTAAGCATCAAAATCTCATTTCTCATTTTCCTCGATTTGGCTTTACGGAAAAACCATTTACAATTCGTATCCTCAAGCGCTATCCACTTCCCTTTCGCTCTCTGTTTCCAAAAATCTAATTGAATCTGCATCCTCTTTAACACTTGGCTCCTGATTTCTGCTTCCTGACGTCCCGTAGTATGATCTTGAACTAATAATTGTGCCTCCTGACAATCCTGAGACCATTGCTCCCAATCCATTGCCATCTTTTTCTTATATTCTCTGCACCCTTGTGTGGAATGTTGTTAGACTAATCTAAGTGTACATATATTTTTATAATATTAAATAATTTTTACAATTTATATTAATAAATATTTAGATATATAAATTGTCAAAATTGTGCGTGGAGTTTTAACGTTAATCTAGTTTCCAAGGATATAGTAGTTTACACCAAGTGTATCAAAATAATTGTAATGCATATTCCTTTAGAAAAAAATTGTAATTTATAAAGAGTTTGTCGAGTTAAAACGTTGACAAATTAAGGGGATTAAATTGCTATCTATCCAGTGTGTCCCAATTTCATTTGTGGATGTCTGAATCAAAGGGCTTCATGAGAGGAAAATATGTTTAGTAATTATTCCATAACCTTAAAGTCCTCCTTGATCCACGATGTTTTAAAAGAAAAAGTCCTCCTTGATCCAATTGCTCGATGATTTCATATTGTATGACTTCCTCGAATTTTACTAATTGTAAAACTATACATTGAAGCAAACAGATATAGACTTGTCTTAAATATGTACGTTTAATATTGATCGTTAGATTTCGTTTATATTAAACAAACGGTTTTCTAACCTAAGTGCATAAGCTTAACTATTTGTTTTTAGCTTTACTCAACAAAATTGATAAATATAATAATATTATGGGAAATTCCACTTGGTACCACTGTACTTTCGACTTTTCCATTTGGTACCCAAATTTTTTTTGGATTCTATATGATACCACTGTAGTTTGAACTTATTTTCTACCATAACATTATGTTAAAGAAAACGTTAGTTTGGGGGTTAAATAGCGCTAGGGTTTGTCTAATTTTGCGTAATTAAGGTTTTAGGAGTCATTTTTGTCATTAACGACTAAATTTAAGGTCCAATTTGGTAAAAAAAAAACAAGTAGGCATTTCTTGATAGTAAAACGAGGCTCTAGTCGTTTTTCTCCAATTTTGACCCATAAAAGCCAAAATGACTCCCAAACATTAGTTGAACCTTTACGATGCACAAGACACGTAAACAAGGCAAACTACTTATCATATTTGACCCAAAACTAACGTTTTGTTTAACATAATGTTACGGTAGAAAATAAGTCCAAACTACAGTGCGTATATAGAATCAAAAAAAGGGTACCAAACTAAACGGAAAAGCGTTCAAAGCATTTACTGGCACATTACTAATTTCCCTAATATTATTAAAGAAATTATTTTCATAGTTGATATCTCAGCGTTATCCAATTCCTATAATGAGAATAATATCTTTAATTAACTATGTCATCATATCTATTAATTTTGTCGAATGAAGCTTAAAACAAATAGCTAAACCTATGCATACACGAGGTGCATAAGTTACAAAAACTCTTAAACAAATATATGTTATTATGTGTATTGGGTTATCTGAATTTGTACTATAGTTTTACATCTTCAATGGGTAAATGAGGGGGCAAGGCGGCAAGGCCGCGAAACACAGAAACGTTTAGGAGGTGGGAGCAGTCAAGTTGCATAAAATTACACTTAATTAATTTGTTAAGTCAAGTCTAAAGAAGGCTTGATATTTTTTTTTTTAAAATGAAAGGCTAATTAACATGCATGATCCATGATAATCTGGAAAGCCCCTATCCTAATTTTCTCTTAATTATTGTTAAGTCAAATCTTAAATAGAATACTTTTTCTGGATCAAGTATTCGAAAGGAACACTTGTTTGTTATGTTTCTTAAAGAAAGCCTTGAGGACTTCCTCCACTTTAAGTTTTCTATTTCTTAAAAGTTGCTCAAGTTGTACATATTCAAATCTTAGGAATTCTAAATCATTCGAGTTATGTAATTGGTGGTAATGGAAGATCCAATTTCTAAAAATATTGTCTCCGTTTTCAAAATAAAAATTATGCCCATCATAGTAATATAAATCATAAAAAGATGTGAGATAGTGGAAAGTAGGTCAATTTTTAACTTTTTGAATAAGAGAGTGAAAGTTGGTTATTAATAATGGGGAAAAATAAATCTCAACGATTCAAGTTAATTATTAATTAAAAAGTTGAACTCAAACTTGACTCGAGATCTCAATGATTCAAGTTGAGTATGCCTTAACCCAACTTGATAAGCTCGTGAGCAACTTGATAAATATTTTCTTTTATTTTTTATACTTATATTATATTTTTTTAACTTTTATTTTTGTTTGAGTATAAAATTAAGTAATTTAATTAAAAAAATTAAGTTGGCATGTTGTAACTTAGAGAATATAAGATCATTTAAAAATAAAACTACTAGTTCAAAAGGACTAAAAAGTAACATTTGAGAGGATAAATTGAACAAATTTGTCTGCGCTCATGAGCATCCGATCAAATTCGACTCATCAAATTTTGGTCAACGCTTTCCAAGTTGAGTTGAGTACAACCTAACTTGTACCCGACTGTCTTGATTAGCACCCCTACGCTAATGGTATACTTGAGGAATTCGTTTGCAAATAAAATAAAGAAACATTATTATCATATACCCTTGAGTTTTAGAGAAAATTCACCATGTACCCGAATTTTCTAAAATGCACTATATATGCTTGATGTTTGAAATATTTTGACCAAATTCCTTTTAGTGGCTTATTGGTGTCAATTATTTCGTTAGGGTTTGATGTTTCTAGAGGCTTGACAAAATGTTTTTCAACTTTCCTATCGTTAGTTCATTTGGGTGCATATTTGTCTATACATACTATAATAATAGAGGGCTAAATCTAACTAGCCAACCATGGGTGGATATTTGGTATTATTTCTCTCGACAAGCTAAGGCCTTGGTCTCTTCAACTCAAAAAAAGTAATTATCAATAAAATCCAGCTTTTTTAATCAATTAAAGTTATAATCATTGATAGGAATTTTATTCACTAATCATTCACATAAGTACAAGATAAGTAGGCAAAAATCGATCCGGATCGTAATAATTAGTTTTAATATGTACTTACCGGTTTCAATCACTAAAAATGGAATCAAGGTGAAGCGAATAAGCCCCAACTCGCCTAAACATACGACTTTGCTTAAGAAATTTGGAGCGAAAGTTAGATAATAAAATTATTAGGAGGCATTGAGACTTGGCGTACGGCCGATTATTATATGTACCTTTCAATCGGACCACCTATCTCATACTCTCCGCAAATGTAACTTGGAGTTTTTACTTTTCAATCATTTATGATTATATGCGAAGCAAATAAATCTCTATCTACCACATTGAATTAATGATTAGCCAATCTACCTAACTTTTTATTATCACATTTGTGCTAAAAAAATTATCATGATAAAAGTAGCCCAAAATTGAGGGTTGAGGGTTGAGGGCAACAAAGGTAAAAAAAATTAAGAAAAAGAAAACGAAGTCGTCATTAATTAGGTAAAGGTGAAGGTTGACAGAGCTATAAATAGCGAGGCGGGCGGTATGGAGGTAGGGTCAGCGTGTAATTTACTTGGGGTTGCTGCCTGCCTCACCTCGTTTTCTCTTTCGTGGCTTATAAATCTCAGCTCATCTCCAATTTAGGGGAAAAACTATCACTTCGCTTTTTTTAAGAGAGAGAAACAAAATAAACCAACATTTAGAGAGAGAAAGAGAAAAATTAGGTGGGGAAATTGAGGAGAGAGAAAACGTGTAGCAAGATCGCTCTGGAGTCGACCTTTTCCCTTCCGCGTCGAGGGAGGTGGTTATGCCGGTTGGCTTACAGGTTCGTTTGTTGATTTTTGGATCGGATTTGTTGTGTGATTAAGTTTTTTTCGAATTGAAATTAGGTTTTTGCTGATTTGATTTTGATGATTTGTGATTGATGTTTAGAGATTTTTGATTTGGTTTTTATTGCGTGGTAGAGGTAGATCTAGAGCTAGGGTTTGGTTTTTTTGGTACATTCTGTTTTGTTGAGATTGGATTGGTGCGTTGTGATTGATTTTCGGTGGTGTTTAATGTGTTTATATAAGTTGATGATAACGAGGTTTTGGAATTACGATAACGGTTTGAGGCTATTGGATGTGTGATTGAGTTTCTTAGGGTTCCTATGGAGTTAATTGAATATTAGAACGATGAGATTGAGTACACGGATTTAGGCAATCTTGGAGTTTTATCGTTGATGATTATAAAGAGTACGATGAATAGGTATTGCTAAATGCTAATTGAGATTGTATATTTGGTGATGATAGATGGATATGGTTTGTGCAACAGAGCTCTTTGATTTGGTATCGAGGAAACTTCGTGGTTCGGACTTTCATTGGTTTGGGATTCAGTTGGTTGAATGTGTTAAATTGACCTATGTGTTTGGAAGAGGTTGTTATAAGTTGTGCTATTAAACGATGAACTAGAGCGAATACCTCTTCCGTTAATGTATAACATGAAGTGATTAACATCTTGTTTGGATGTGGACAAGTTCAATATTTTTTGCTGAAATATTGAGAAATCATTAGTGTGAAAACAACCTCTTGAAACTGATGAAACAAGAAGATACCTTGAATTCTACTTTAGAGTTTTATGAAATAAATTATATTCCTTGTGATATGGTGCTAGTATGATGACATTCTCCTCTAGAATGATTGTCAAGTGCTGACCACATCCATATTGTTGATAACATTAACTGATAGATCATTTGAAAATTGTGTTGAAGGCGCCTTGTCATGGTTTTGATATGCTTAGGATGATTATTGAATTAACCTGATCTTATATGTGTTAAAACTAATTTGATGCTCTATGTTAAGATCTGCTAAGCTTGTTTTGTTCTTTTCACTTGTTAAATTTGCAGGTTCCAGACTTTGGTTTAAGCGACTCAATTTGTCTTACTAAGATATGGAGCATGTCAACTTCTTGTCAAATTCCTTCCATTTTCAGGTCCTTTCATTCCAGAAAGTTCTTGACTGGAGGTTCTCTATTCTTGGATTCCTTCTTGTTTCCTTTGTCAACAGCACCTAGTGCCCAAGTTTTTCTAAATGATCAAAATAGGAGGCCTAATGCAATTTTCTACTAAGAAATTTGTTGGATCTTTAGTGCTCTCCTATGAGTAAGTTGTCTCCCTCACTGGTAAAAATTAGTTTCATGGTGCCTTTGTTCCTTCTACTGTTAATGTGTTTTTGCTTTTGATGCTATCCTCTTTGTATATGTTATCAGCGCATTTTGGAGTATTTATCAAGTCGAGAGTTTCAGAAAGATATCTTGTGGGGTACTGCCAAAACCTTATTGTTGACTTCTTTTTACTATTTGTAAATTATTCTGGTACTTATATTGCAATACAGTCTTCTGCAGGCTGATAATCGCAGTTTGAAGAATGCAGATTGCTTTTGTAGTCACCACTAGATAAGCCTATCCAATTAGACTCTTTGTGCCCGTAGTATTTTGCTTTGTTCCTTCGGGTGTCTGTTAGGTGCGTAGAAGTCATTTCCAGATAGCTCTTGAGTTCTGTGGTAGCCTTGGTATCATGACGTAAATCCGGGATTCTTCTTTGAAGAACATGTTCTTGAGTGCCCAAGCATCTCAGCCATCTACCTTTTTGGACTATCTCAGAGCCGCTGGTCATGTATCTACTGTGATTAGGTCCTCAACATTAGCTGATTGCAGGAGTTTATGTGCGTGCGTACTGCGATAGGGAAATTAACGGGTGGATTCAGCTGGATCAACCAAACAATTTCTTTCTTATTGTATAGTGTTATTTACAGACATCTATTGGGCGTCTTTTTCTTATGTGTGTCGTGTTAGTGATTCGTCAATTTTGTTGAATAAAAAGCACTTCGCCAACGACTCAGTTTCGTTCTTTCCGACTCAACAATGGAGAGGGTGTTTTTTTCGACCAGCATTAATTTGGTCTTTCACTGTGCTTGTGATGCATAGTACTGTATATTTACAGTTTTGATTTGCAGGTACAAGCTAATTAAGGAAGTTGGTGATGGAACTTTTTGGGAGTGTTTGGCGTGCTATAAATAAACAGACGGGAGAAGTTGTGAGTTCCATTCCTTTTCTATCAAACGTGTGGGTATTGTTTTTGGATTGACAATTTTATATCATAATATATATTCACAGGTTGCTATAAAGAAGATGAAGAAAAAATATTATTCCTGGGACGAATGCATAAATTTGAGAGAAGTGAAGGTAATTTGATTACATATCAATTATCATTAAATTGCTGGTTATTTCCTTTCTCTTTTCTTAAAAAAGTGTTTTGAATATGGCAGTCACTAAGGAAGATGAGCCATCCTAATATTGTGAAGCTGAGAGAAGTTATTAGAGAACATGATATCCTGCATTTCGTGTTTGAATATATGGTAAATTTCTTGTGCCTCGGTTGTGATCAGTTGGTGTACATTTGATTTTCTGATACCAGTCCATGTCTTGTCTCTTTTGCTAGGAGTGCAATTTGTACCAACTTATGAAAGACAGAGGAAGGCCCTTTTCAGAGAATGAAGTCAGGAATTGGTGCTTTCAAGTATTTCAGGCTCTTGCCTACATGCACCAGCGTGGTTATTTCCATCGTGATCTTAAACCAGGTATGAGCTGCCAGCATGAATCTAATTGGTTTAAAGAGAACACATTCGTACTTTCCATAGTTCTATGACAAGTGGCATTTAATGATACAAAGCTTCTTTCCTGATGTCTGGGCTAAATAGGTAGAACCTTGATTTGCAGATCTTTTGTGTGAATGTGCCCATTAGTCAACTTTGACTCAGAGTTCTACACATTTTTAGTTTCCTTCAATGACGTTTTTGGGTTCTCCTCTAGCTAAAATTGGCCTAAGGTATTAGAACATTTTTCTTTGAAAACTTAAAGACAACCGGGTTGATTGAGCTGGGTCAGGGTTAGAAGCTCAACTCATGTCCCACCCACTAGGTGGACCAGGCCAGGTTGAGTTGTACTCAGGTTGACCCGGCCCAATGGCCTCCTCTATCTCCAACTACATCCTATTAGGCAGCTTCATTTTATAGGCAATCTTTCAAACTTTGTAGTGTGCAAGTTGCAGTAAGCAATGCTCTTAAAGCTAATATTCTGAGTTTTGTTGAGTTCGTAATCTCTGCAATTTTTGATGTCATTTAGTTATGATGATTGTTGTGGGCATGTTTGTTTCTTTGTTTAGTATGTAAGTGTTATAATTTTTTTTGCTACAGAGAATCTTCTAGTCTCAAAAGACGTTATCAAAGTAGCTGATTTTGGACTTGCAAGAGAAATTAATTCCGGGCCACCTTACACAGAATATGTCTCTACACGCTGGTAAATATTCCTCATCGTCTTTACATTTGTCTATTCCTATTTTGTGCTGCTTGCTTTGCGGGGTTGTGTATCTTTAAAGTTGGATGTGCAGGTATCGGGCTCCTGAAGTTCTGCTCCAGTCCCCTACTTATACTTCTGCTGTGGGTAAGTCAAATGGCCAAGTATTTGTAAGGTGTCCCTCTGTCAATATGGTATTCTGAATGTCTCTATTATTTGAATTTCAGATATGTGGGCAATGGGTGCGATAATGGCTGAACTGTTCACTCTTCGTCCTCTCTTTCCTGGACTAAGGTATGGGCACCAGTTTATATTAAAGATAGCTTGAATTCAATATAGTGTTATTTCGATGTCTGTCCATCTTGTAATATTCTTACTTGATTATTTTATTGTTACTGCAGTGAAGCAGATGAGATTTATAAGGTATGCAGCGTCATCGGAACTCCGACAGAGAACTCTTGGTCCCATGGGTTAATGCTTGCTAGGGCCATGAACTACCAGTTCCCACAGGTGCGTGAACCTGAACGCTATGAATGTGTTCTGGAGACCCTTGATTGTGAAATATTTATGTGGACTACGTAACCTTATGTAATGTTTGCAATGTGGGGACTGCCAATTCTGTTAGTTCTAGGTTTCTAGATTTTGGGGGAGAGTGGTTGGGGGTGGGATGATTTTCCATCATAGCATCCTCTAGCCTTAAGGCTTTGTGAGTTTGGATGGTTGGATTTTACTAATTGTTCGTAGAATTCCTTCTCATCTGATTGCGCAGTATCTATCAGGAAGATAGTGATAGAAGTAGATATGATCCTTTTCAGTCTCTCTTGGTAGTTTAAGATTTCTATGGGTGGAGTTTTTTTTGTAATACTAGACTGAAAGTTTCCAGTTGTCTTATTATCTGATTTCTGCAGCATATGCATTCCTCAATATTTGGTCAATAGTCGTTCTTGCAACATTTAGCATACTGTTAGTCTTAAGAAGGGAACTCATGATTTCCAGTTATTACCCAAAAGTTAAATATATCTGTATCTTATAGTATAATATGTTTTATATGGAGTAATAAATAATGTGGTGCATTGCCATAGAGACCATTTTCAGGCGCTATATTGATCAACATAATCCTTCCCTTACTGATGAAGCCTATTATAATTTTTCAGCTTCCTGGCGTGCACCTTTCAACTCTCATGCCCTCAGTAAGTGATGATGCAATTAGCCTTATTAAGGTAAGTGAATATTTCCTGCAATTTTTGTCTTGCTGTGATATGTGTACCAGTAACTGAATATCTACTGTGTCTTTCCAGTCACTTTGTTCCTGGGACCCATTCAAGAGGCCAACAGCAGCAGAGGTCCTTCAGCATCCATTCTTCCAGGTAGTTATTATTCATCTGTTTTACATATTTTATTTTTGGCTTCTAAAAAAGAAAACTCTCATTTGGCTATACTTTAGTTAGTTATACAAGAGATATGAGGTCGGTCCTACAGAGAGTAATGGTACAAAATTGCCCCCCACTAGACTTGTAGGGACAAAAATTTAGCTAAATACCCCCTTTTGTCCCTATAAGATTACCCCACTTTCCTTTTAAATTTGCTCTTAAAAGTTTGCTCCATTTCCTATTTAGTTAACTTGGTTCCCACATCTCTACTTTTTCTCCTACCCTACACAAAAAAACAAAACACCCAGTTTTCGTAACTCTTATCTGTGTATGTGGGGACATGGGGGTCAATACTATGATGTTCATCTAGTTTGGTAATTTGGTTTAACTCTATGCTGTGTAGATGGGGTGGTTTAACCCTACTATGATGCTTACATCTGGTTTGGGTTTTTTCCTAATGTAGATGGGAGTTAAATGTGTACTATTCATTTTTTATGCAGAATTGTTACTATGTCCCACCATCTCTACGGACTAGAGCTACTGTCAACAGAACACCCCCGTCATTGGGATCCAGAGGATATGTTGATCAGAAATCTGCGAGGAAGAGTTCTGGTCTTGGCACTCTGCCCTTCTCAAAAACCACAAGTCTGAAACCCCATGTTGCTTTTGGTGCGGGTGTACAACGCAAACTGGAAATGGATGGGAAGGATTTGAACAAGAATGACAAATCTATTAAAAGCTCTGTTAAACAGCCAAAATATCGGCCACCAGTTAGGAACAGCCCAAGTAAGTCACTTCTTATGCTTTATACGATTCCTTTTCTGTTTGTGTTTCATGTTAAATCATGCATAGATTGCTCGCTTGTCTTCTCGATTATCCGCTTATTTTCACTTGTCAAACAAGTTTACTGTGGAAACTAAATGGTAAAGCAATATTGGTGTGCAGCCTCCATTTACCCAGGGAGGACCACTCGTGGAGTAAGCGAAGCAGCGGAGAGGTTGTCGAAAATATCTCTGGGATCTGGCAGGCAAACAACGAGGTCATCAATACCACCACCTATGAAGGCTGGAGGATGGCATGGGCAATCTAATATGTTTATGGGACGGTCTCAGGAGATCCAACCCAGCAGAACTTTTTCAAGAAAAGTTGCTGGATGATCTGTTCTTATCACTGGTGTCTTCAATAAGCAACGTACATCTAAACTTCACGCAGTTGCAGTTGGATGTTATATAATAGTGTTGTTTTTTTCTTCTTTCTTTTCTGGTGTTCTCTTTGCTAAATGTTTGTCTGGATGGAGTGATACTATAATCTCTACTTGTTTTATTGCCCATGTTTACGTGTTTCCAAAATTATGAGGTCGTTTAAGTGCTTTCGACATTGGAGGATGTTGCTGTGATAATATACTATTTGCTTGTGATAATAATTTGCGTAATTTACGCAGTAAGCTTTGATTTGTTATTTGTTAAGCTTGTCTATTGCAGTATTTGTTATTTATTAAGCTTTTCTATTGCAATAGTCGGACTTCATAGTACCTTGCGGACGTTGTTGATTGTGGTTACAATATCAATATAGGTCGAGGACTATTTCGAAAAGATATTAAAAAGTTTTGCATTTCCTAGTTAGTCAAGATTTTTGGATCTTCGAAAGCGAACCAGTTCTACTGTAACATCAATTTTAACCACATCTTATAGGATATTTGTACACTAGCCTCTTTCTAGCAATCAAATTGAAAGCCAGAGAGCTGTGAATTTCAAAGATTTTGAAGGGCTCATTGAAAGCTATCATCTCAATTTCTCTGTCGTCATCGTCATCGATTTTCGCACAACTATTTCTTTTTAAGTTTTTTTTTTTTTTTGATAGCTTAGTCAACAATAAGAAGACAAAACCACTAGTGCCCCTGCCTTGCTATATGCGCAAGATCATGGGCTTCCTGTACAATAGTTCTAGAAACTTTAACAACAGGATCAAACTGTAAAGTTTCAGCCTTACTCTTAATAAAAGATACAAGATGACGATAAGCAGGAGGAGCCAAATCTGGAGAGTTTAGCACTTGAACCGCTGCCAGAGAATCAGTTAGAATGATAACATTTGAAGAATGGGCACTCCCGACTTGAATTCCCCGCCAGATAGCATGAAGTTCTGTATGAGTTGGATCCATGGCAGGTACAACTGAAGCTCCTGAGTAATATTGTGTATTCCACCATAAACTCCATGCAATTGCTGCACGCCAAGTACTCCGCTTGTGTGAGGACTTCCATGCTCCATCCACTTTAACCAGTGCTACAAACGATCTCAGTTGACCCTTGGTCCAGCTGTTTTGTGCACTTTTTTTTATAGCGGCTCGGGGAGATTTAGTATGAGAGGCAGTCGTAGAAGACTCCATCTTATTCCACCGATTGCTATTTTCCTCAATAGATTTTATAGTCTGAAAAGGGCAAACCTTTTCATGCTGGAATAACACATGATTCCTGCTACACCACAAACACCATAAGACAATAATGAATAAAATTGCAGTGTGCTGATTCGAACCACCTGCATCAAAGAGAAACAAGTTAAGAAAATTTCTGGCCCACTCAGGTAGTGGAAGAAATCCTTGCTGGGTGACATTTATTCCAATTGGTGAGGCTTTCCAAATATGTTGTGCAATGTCACAATCACGGAATAGGTGCTCTGGTGTTTCAATCGCCTGTAAACACATAGAACAAGAAGAGTTTACATGAATTGACCGTTTCATGAGACCTGCAGCAGTAGGCAGAGCATTATTCAGTAATTTCCAAACAAAAATCTTCCATTTTGGTAAGCAAGGGAGCTTCCAAAAGGCTTTCCAAAAGCGTTGAGGCTGAAATTCTTCCTTATTCTGTAGCCACCAGTAAGCTGATTTATTAGAGAAGATCCCATTTCTGGTAAAACGCCAAAATTCCTGATCTTTACAAGGGTTCAAAGGGAGATCCATAGACAATACATGTGCAGCTGTATTAGCCTTAAATGTTAGTCGCACTTGTTCTGTATTCCAACATCCCTCTGAGATTAAGTCAGAAACTAAAGAAGGAGGAGTCACACAAATGGTACCTCGTCCAGCAGGAGCTACTCGCATTTCAGGCAGCTTACCATTTACCCAGTAATTATCACTAATCAGAGTAGATTGTCCATTCCCAATGATGACACCAATTCCCTGTTTCAGTTTTATTGCAGAATTCATCAAACCTCTCATACCCCAAGAGATTACTTTGCCTCCCCATGATTTATTACAAACTTCAACAGGAGAACCACCATGCCTTCCTTTTAGAACTAAGCTAGTCATGTTTTGAGGGTTACAATGCAGATGCCAGGCTTGTTTGAACAAAACTTCAACAAACAAGAATTAATAGAAACCAGGGTCTTCTTGATCTATCTCTTCGCTTCCTTTTGCTAACTATCTTTTTTGAAATTGAAATTAATGCACTAGTAGGAAGTTCTACGACATCTACAATATGATCGAAATTACCAAATACTATTCAAATTGTACCTAATCAAAATCCATTCTAAAAAACCATAATTGTTTATATGACTATATGACATTTGATATTTTTGCATAAATTTTCACATCGCTGATTGGTTTTTGGAGACATTCTTTCACAAGGTGTATACAAATTTGTTCCAATATTGAAATAGAACTTGATCTGATTCAATTAATTGTAAACGAATAATTGCCATCTATCATGATACCATATAATCACTCATAAGCCAATCAATTTGATGAAGAAAACAAAAGGAAAATATCAAATGAATAGACAAACTCCCTGGTTGAGAGAGTTTTTTTTTTATACAATAATGGAGTTATTGTGAACAATAAATTGAAAACTAGCAATAAAGAAGGAAAGAAAAGGGTGTACCATCACCCAGAAAGGGGATGGCAGCCCGTAGGTTGCAAAGAAGAACTAGGTTTTACAAGGGGGAGAAGAGAAAATAAGAGAAGGGAGGATCCTTGTTTCATTTTTTTTATATACATGGGTTGAAGTTCAACCTTGTTAACACAAAATTTTCATCATTAATCACATCAATTATCAATAAGTAAAGATTATATTAGGTTGACATTTTCAATTTATATACAACTACGCATCCAACAAAATTCACATGATTATATGTCTTTACAATCAATAGTATATTATTTACTGAAATAGTACAAAGCGTTAGACAAATGTCAAATGGTGAACACCAATAGCAACAAGGAGTAGATAAAAAACCATTTGCAACGTCCAAAGCCTGAATTATTTGAATAATGCAAAGTTACAAAACACAAGCCTATTTTTTATACCAATTTCTCAGAGTTGCTATTTGTCGACGGTGACATTTACCACTCCTTCAAAACCCACTCTTATTCTATACTAATATGGCAATCAATTTCTCTGTGACAGGTTCTGTTACTGCTTTCAATCTCTAGGAAGTAGAAACTCCTTGACAAACCAAAGAAGTCAGTTTTGTCTTCTTATTGCTGGTAGAACCACAACGTACTCTCTGAGTATACAAAATAAGTAGGACCAAAAAATAACTACAAGTCAAGAAAAAAAAAATAGAAAAATTGACATGAATAATCCCAACTTTCACCGTCTTCTAAAAATAATCTCAACTTTGAATAATTTTAGAATAATCTCTACTTTTAAGGCACGCTTCAAAAATAATCCGAACTATTAATTTTCTATATATTATAGACCTAAAACGATTTAGTATAAACATGAAAAGTAATAGTTTGGTTTATTTTGAGAAAATCTCCTTAAAAGTTTGGATTATTTGGAGAAGACATGTGAAAGTTGGGATTATTTATGTCAATTTTTCCAAAAAAAAATTAGGACCAATCATAAAGGACTAAATTTTATCATTGAGTACAACTTACATTTAATTCAACACTAGTTATTAGGCTCGAGCTATGCCCCGGGTAAGAAAAAATTTCATTTATTAATATAATACTTTATGATAATAACACTAAATACAACTTAACCTAGTGGTTAAAACTTTAGTATATGTACTTGAAATCTCGGAATCAAACCCTATACTATGCAATTTCTTAATTTTTTTATTGTACATAGATTACATGAAGCGCCACATGACACAGTTTCTTGTTTTCGCACGCCTTTTAATATATTTATATAGATTTCGCTTTGTATTCAACACTTCTAAACTACAACGTACACTTCTATAACTTAGAAATCAATGTAAACTTCCTAATTTCATTTAAGGTTAATTAGTGAATAGAAGTATGATATAATAGTTTCATCAACATTACTTTCTTAAATAATCATAGAAATAACTGCAAGTAATTATCACTTTAAAGTTCAATAATAAGCCTCAAAATAATGCTTCATTCATGATTGTAAACATAATACTGATCCCAAATGTCCTTTTCATGTTAATTTTGATTAATCATTAGTTAGCAAAATTTATTAATCAAATGGATTTTTGCGAAATTCAGTTTGTTTTCAGTCTTTTTTTTTTTTTTGTGCGAATGAGCCACAAGGACGGGGATAAGATTCGATCCGGAATCACCTGGGAACCAGGGAGGAAAGCTCTCTAACCAACTGAGTTTATCCCTCACTTTCAATGAACCTTAGAATAGAGGGTGAGCTTTAAGAGTCCAACCCAGTTTCACATTAAAACATGAATTTTCAATTGTTTGAGCAGAGGTGATCATGATCATCTTCTAAGGAAAGAACAATTAAACAACTTTTTCTCACCAATTTGCCGATTAGCAATGGAAAAAGGCGATCGGCTTAAGAAAGAGAGAAATTATTTGCTTTAGCACCAAGCTCGTGTAATCCTTGACAACTTATTCATGTCAGATTACATATTCTTTGGTGCTCACATTCAATGAAGATTAATAATAATAAATAAACATAGAGAAATTAGAATTGGATTTGAAGGGTAGAAGAGAGCAAAAGCGATCAGAGAACTTTGAAGGTATATATGAATTCAACAAGAAAGAAATTCAGCTCAACTAATTTCATCATATCGCTTAGCTCTAGTACTCATCAGATTCCAACTTCTATAAAAGAACAGAAATGACTTTGCTTCAAAAATCAGCTCAATTTATGTTTTATTACTAGGTTTAGCTTCTTTTATGAGAGGAGGTTGAATCCGTCACCAGAAGAAAAATTCGGCGTTTGGAAAACTCTAACTTCCATCAAAGCAAAGTAAAAGAAAGGTCTGCATCATTGGAATTGTAGGAGAAAGGGATTTAATGGCGTTTGGAGGCAGGCTTGTTAAGATTACAGTAAGCGGGGGTGGAGGAACTACGAGTCGATGACCCATTGGAACTCCACCCATTACTGAAGCACAAGCCTGTACTATGATGCCATTCTTCGATGTGCGGGCATGCGTTGCAGGGCACCCTGCAGAAGACCTACAGGTATTTCAGAGTCAAGGATTTATACTCTCCCCAAGCTTGCACGCAGCCCTTGGAAGAACTTTAAGGCATGGTTTTAAACTCAATGATCAGGTTTTAGTTAAGCTTTGTGCTAGAATCAACAAAACTTTGTACATCAAAATTAGGCAAACAGATTGTATATTGAAGAAGTTGCAAGAATCCCTCAGAATCTATTATTCATCATGTATATATCAGTCCACTACTTTTATTTGGACATACGTCATTCGTCATAGGGATATAAGAAGAACTTTGAGTAAAAGAAAAAAAATGATTAGAAAACACAGACAATGTTTCATTCATGTGAAAGAAACATCACAATTAAGTATCTCAAAGAACAAAAAGTCGAGTGAATTAAGAGTATACTTGGGTGTTCTCTAGTAACTAGGAGCAAAAAGCAGCTCTTTCCTAAGCTAATCTTTCATAAATTGCACACAAAAGATCATCTACTTAAATAAAACACGTACTCCCACCGGCCGGGATCAATTGTGAAGTCGATGAACTAGTAGCGCCACAACAAAATTCAGGGTAAGGGTGTACATATCCAACATAGGTCATATGACTAGTGATACATCTATCTTACTCCCCCAAGAACTATAATGTGCAACATAGACAATATATTGCAAGCTTCAAAATAAATGACACAATTATTCTTCTACCCTATTGTTTTCAGGTGCACAAACTGTAAACTAAATTCATAAACAGCCAATTAAGCAAGTACAAGAAAGTTTTAGATACATGTACAACAAAGACATTACACAACAATACAAGTACACCCCTCAGAAATAATCATTCATCAATGAAGATCAGTCTACTTTTAACACCATCACAGGGGTTAATTAACAAATCATAATTGCAAATCCTACAAATACATAGCCTAAATTACCGTTATATATTATTAAAAAAAACAGATTACATGGTCACAAATTCAAGGACATGAAAACCGACAAACAAAAGAGTTGCATCCATTTAAAAAAGTTCCAAACTTTGACAGCATCTTAGACATGTTAATTCTCCATCAAACCCATCACCCATCAAATAAAGAATTAAAATCACAAATTAAAGAACAAAAAGAACTACAAACAAATTGGTCTCTAATTACTGAAACAAGAAGACAAGAAATCAAATAGAGAAACGCACCCATATAGTAAAATGCTCACAATTAGAAGATGGGCTTATAAATGTTGATCTTGACAAGAGATTTCTTAAAGAATTTCTTAAAAAAGAAAACTTTAAAATAGTTGTAAAAAAAATTGATAAAGAGAGGAAGTGAGAAAAATACTTGAACCTCACTTTCAGTCAAAGCAAAAGAGATAGAAAGCAGCCAGAAGAAGAAAGAGATAGTGAAGTGTTTGGTGAGTTTGGTTTATATAATACCGGCGCCTGAACTCAACGATGGATGAGTGATTAACCTAACCGTTAAGGTACCAATGAGAAAACCCGAATTTGAGCCCAACCCAAATGGATCAAGTAGTCTTACTGTTTTATGAAGTATTTGACACAACCTGATTTCTGATACGAATAAGTTTGGATACGTTTAGGTTCTTTTTGGGTGCGATTCCCTTATTTTTTTGGCTTCCATGCTATGATGTATTCAGACGGCCTAATCGTTTTTCACTAAATTAAAATCGATCGATCTACGAGAGGCTTTCATTCAATCGGATAAATTTGATCAAATTAGTTTACATCCTTTGATTTTCATAGTCTTCGAGATTAACCTTTTACTATTTATAGATTATATTTGATTGAAATTATAACAAACTCATAGTTTGAAATACACATTATTGTATCTTTTCTTTTTTGAGGGTAGATTTGTCTCTTACAATATTGGCGAGAAATTATGGTCAAAATTTACGAAGCTTGACAAAAAAAAACCATATTATGTAAACTAATATAAGGTAAAGGAAATATTAAATTGCTTTCAAAAAATATTTTCATAATATTAATTTGATATAAATTTGACTAATAGTTTCAAGGATTTATGGTAAAAAAAAACATGTTGGAAAATGTAAAATTAGAAGTAACAACTAATAACAAAATAAAGGAGTGTAAGTTATATAAGATTATACATATAAAGAAAAAACCTAGCCGCCCCCTCTATCTCTCTCTCTTTCTTTTTTCTCTCCCAAACCCTACCTCCCCTACTCCTTTTCTTCTATCGTCTAGGCACTACATGGATGATTTCATCCATGGTAAGCCCCTTCTCACCTTTTATTTTCGCTTTTAGTTTATTTTCTTGTTTTGTTGAATAAATTAGCTCTTTATGAGATTTTCAAACCCATGTTATGTGATTTTAGTCACTGGCTGTGGAGATCTCCTTCCCCTATGGGAGTTGTAAGTATGGTTTTCTTTGTCCGTAGGTATGAGAAATTATTCTCATTGGTTGAAGTTCGAGACTCAACATGAAGGTATTGGAATCTCAGACGCGGTCAACATGGCTCGATCAAGAATGCTCTTTCCAGACTATGTCAGAATGATAGACTTACTCATCAATAGCTGCTTGATTCAACAAATACAAAGGGGTTGCGCCAGTATTACTTGGATAAGTCATATTTATATATGGTTTTTAGGTGCATTTAGGTTGCATTTTAGAGCATTTAGATTCATATTTAGGTTCATTATTCCATCGTATTCTTAAGTTATGTTATTCTACTCCTATTCGGTATATTTTCTTGTTTTTGATGAATTTCGTGTAATGAGAACGTATTTGGGAGTATAGTTAGCTAAACTTGAGGATTAGGAGCACTTGGAAAGAAGTTACAATGCATAAGGATCGTATGGATATGTCATAGTACGAGTTTGAGCGAAAACGAGTTGTAAAATCATTAGAAGAAATGTGAAAAAGGAGTCCCGTCTACTATTCTGATTATAACTTTTGATGTGCTTTTTAGAATCGAGTAATTCCAACATATTTGGAAACTAGACTTGAAGAGCTTTCCAACGATAGGTGGCACGCCCGAGGAGAGGAGACTTCTAGTCAAGGAGTTATGTCTTTTCTCAAGTTGGGGATCTTCGCCGTAACTGCTTTAGTACGCGCGTATCACTAATTCCGCCCATTTAATGATATTTCGACTTTCCTTATTTTTGTAACTTACTTTCCTAGTCATATTAGGGTTACCTAGTATTAATTATATTAGATTTTCACTCTTTCTCCCTCCTCACCCTCCCTTTTCACGTTATTTTAGTTCTAGGTTTAGTTTTAGTTTTCTTCTTCTTTTTTCTCTCTAGCTTAGCACTCCCTCCGTTTTCTTTTATTGTTCCTATTTTGAATCGGGAAGAAACCAATGCAACGCAAAAATGGGAAAGATTCCACTATTTTAAATAAAATTGAATTAACTAAAATAAAGATTCTAACCCTTTTGAAGTTATTCCATGTTAGGCAACCAACTGGTACAAAAAGCTTGGGGGTAAAAGAGCAAGAAACTACAAACTAGTGTGAACACATTTATTGCTCTTTGAGTTATTCTATATTAGACAACCAATTAGGACAAAAGTGTAATGGGTAAAAAGGTAAAAATTAAATGGCTACTAAATAATGCGAACACATTTATTTGCTACTTAAAACTAATGGGAAATTTGCAAAATTATTCACCTACCGTAAGGGCCTTTTGTTTCGGAAAGACTAATTCAAGATAATATTCTATTAGTAGCCTCCTCTTCCTCTCTTCTCTCCTAAACCCTAACCTCCATTGTCACTTTGAAGTGGGCTTCCATCTCGATCTACCGATGGAAAGCCCCAAATCTTTGTTTCTTTTAAGTTTTTTTTGTTTCTTAGGTTATAATAATGTCTCCCTCGAAAGAAAGGGTTATTCTCCTTCGAAAGACAAGGTTTTCTCGATCTCCTTCGAAAGACAGAGGTTTTTCAAACTCCTTCGAAAGACAAGGTTTTATTTCGTTTAATAGTGGTCTCCACATGCGAGGCTAGATTGAAGTTTATTGATCGGACTCGGATTACGAAATCAACACAATAATTTTCTTCCCACAAAATTATGAAGCTGACGACTTTGATCCACTCAAAAAGCTGCATGAGACAACAAAACGAGAATATGCCCGATAAGTGGCTTTTAAGGCCTCTTTCCACCCTAATTAAGCCCTTGTTTAGTCCATTTTTATGCTTATTTAGCTTAGCTTTGTTCAATGTTAGTGATTCTATTAGCTTTATGCACTTTGAGTCTTTTTTTGGGAGTCAGAGGGTTGTTTTCTCTTCATGCGAAGATCAATGTTGTGAACACCCTATGCTATGACTTGTTCTTATCTTCTTTTAGGTTCCGTAGCGCCTAATCGAGATTGTCGAAGCTTGGAATGGCAAAAGGGAACCTTTGGATGGAGAAATAGAGCTTCAAATAGCAGAGGAGGGTAGAAGCAGAGCCAGAGCTGGCGCTCCACCATTCAGAGCGGAGCTCCGAGTTCCCCGTATACAAGCAATTTTGCCGAGAATTTGAAGCCGGCGCTCCAACCTCGTGGAGCGGAGCTTCGACTCCGCCGCTAAATTATCTCCCATTATGCTCAGCCGGGCGCTCCAAACATGGAGCGGGAGCTTCGACGTCAGAGCTCGCGCCTCCACGCACGGAGCGTGAGCTTCGACCGTCGCTGAAATTTCTCTCATTAAGATTCAAAGCTCGCGCTCCACTCATGGAGCGGAGCCTCAATGGTTCGCCTCCGATTTATTTCGCCGTTTGCCCCTACTTTAAGTTGTATTTGTGAGGGGTATAAATACCCTTTCTTAAGACATTTTAGGGTAAGCTTTTAATTCCGTAAAAGAGGATTTAAAGGAAGAGCACACTATTCTAGGTTAATTAGAGAGAGAAAAACACATTCTTAGGATAAAGAAAGTTGTAACTCAACATTTGTTCTTCATTTTTATCAATCAAAGCATCAATCTTTTGGTAATTTCTAGTCCCTAATCCTTATTTCCTAGCTTATTTTTGGTTATTTGTTTAGTTTTATGCTTGTTTAAATTAGTTTATACTTGTCTTGACTAGTCTTAGTAGTCTATTGTTCAAAGGTTCAATTTTTCTCGCTTTCACTAATCATGCTTAGTAGTTTTAGTATGTTTCGTCTCCTTTTATTGTTGATTTTACTAGTCTTACTATGTTCTCCTCCTTCCTAGGCTAGATTTCTAGCTAGGGAAGGGGGATAATGGGACTTTGTGATGATTTTGAATGATGCTTGGTTGGCTTTGGTGATCGTTTTTTTTATGCTCGAATCAAGGTATTTTATTTTTAAAGCATGAAACTCGATCACCTTTATGTTTAAATCTTGTGCTAATGTTGGGTTATGTGAGAGCAAGCTTGATATTAGTGATGACTTGATGATGGGTAGACCACCGACCTCAAAGGCGGGGTCGGGTAGGGCGGTGCTGAGGGGTGTGCGAGAGTGACCTCTTGATGTTGGACCAAGACCCTCAATAGATTTAATCCATTGCCCACCGAATGTTGTCGAAATCGTTGTTGTGAGTTCCACGATTCCCCCCTCTCCCTAGTGTTTGTCTTATTGATTAATCACTCTTATTTTATCTTCCTTAGGTAGTCTAGTTGATAACTCAAACCCCTTTTCTTTTACTCCCCGTCACATTGATTGCATCTCGAACTAAGTGTCCCCCCTTGCTTCTCCGTGGATACGACCCCTTACTACGTTATACTACCTTATTAGGCTAGTTAGTTAGACTAGGGAGATTTTATTCTTGACCCGTAACCATAGGAAGTAACGACACCTAGGGGACCGATCAAGTTAGGGCGCCGCTCGGGGAGGCAACGTGTTGTTTGAACTTAGTTTATTGCCCATCAATTGCTTTTTATTTTCATTTTTTGTTATTGTGTTGTCAATTTTAACCGTGTGCTTAGCTTTGTTGAATGATAAGGAGATCTCAAGGTATTCCTACCACTCCTCTTGACCCGAAATCGACCATACTTTGAGGCAAGTTCGGAGGTTATTTGAACATCAAACCGAGGAGGAGGAAATATTTTTTGACTCTTCAAGTGAGGCAAGTGAAGCCATGGCCGAAGATGACAACCCTCTATTTCAAGACTTTGGTAATCCGGAGGACTATGAGCTCACCGGTGGCATTTTTGCTCCTCACCACCACTACAAACTTCACAATCCATCCACAATATACACAAATGGTGCTTAGGGAGCAATTTTTCGGAGCCGCGCATGAGAATCCAATCGAGCATCTTGATAGATTCCTGAGTTGTGCGCCATGGTCCAAACGAACCAAGTCACTCAAGAATACATCCGCATGCATCTCTTCCAGGAATCCTAGCGGGAAAAGCTTATAGGTGGCTTAAGAATCTCAAACCAAACTCCTCGACTACTGGAGGGCGGTGGCCAAAGCCTTCCTAAGAAAGTTTATATCGGAGGAGAAGACCGCGGAAATGAGAAGGAAGATCTCCAACTTCCAACAAGAATCGGATGAGTCTCTAGGTGAAGCTTGGGAACGATTCAACGAGTATGTTAGAGCTTGCCCCCATCATGAGTATAGCGAGCCTCTACTTATTAGATTCTTCTATGATGCTCTTGATCCCATTAGTAGAGCCAATCTTGATGCGGGAGCCGGAGGCCAATTAAGGAAAGTTCCCCAAGCTCAACTTAAAGATACACCGAGGATGTGGTTCGCAACTATTCATGGGGTGGTAAGAGAAGAAGTCAAGGAAAAGCTAATGGGAAATTCGAGCTTGACCAAGAGTCACTCAAGGCCTTCATGGAGCAACTTCTTGACAAGAAGCTAGGGAAAGAACAAGCTTCTTCTTCCTCATCTCGGCAAGTAAACTCATTCTCATGTGAAATTTGTGGGGTACCAACCACGACACCTCTTATTGTGGTGGTAAGGACCCCGAGCATGTAGCGGCTATGGGTTATCTCAATAATCAAAGAGATCAAAGGGATAATTGGAGAGGCCCTAACTCCAATGTTAATCCGAGGTTCAATGACTATGGTGGATCAACCAATTTCCAAAATCAAGCGAACCAAGGAGCTCCCTATTTACATCCAAATGCTAGAAACAACTTCAACAAGCCCTTTCCACAAAATCAATTCTCAAACCAACCCCCAACACTACAAGAATCCGTCATTTTACCGACGGCAATTTACCGACCGCATTGATATCGCAGGTATTGTAAAAATTACCGACCGCTTAAATGACGGCCGCATTTACCTACCGCTCATAGAAAATACCGACCGTCTAGCGGTAGGTAATTGTTTTGAAACAAACCGACTAACTTTTTCACTCCAAGAAGCCCAACCCATATACAAAGCAAAACCCTATTTACTTTCTTTTTCACCCGCCTCTTTACTGCTCTTCTTATCTCTTTGTTAATCTCATTTTTCCATCTTTTTTTTTTGAGGGGATCTCATTTCTCCATCTTACTGTTCTCTTCATCACTTCACCGTTTTTTGTGTTGTATGTTTTCTCTTCTCTTTTTATTTTAATTCCTTCGCTTTTTTTTTTTTACCACGATTGATTAAGTTTGCAAATTTTTGAGTTTCTCTTCTTCTCTTTTTTATTTAGTTATGTGGGAGGAGTTCTTCACATTATCGCTTTATTGTTCTTCGTTTGGTCGATTTGAGCAAAGAACGCGATTATAGAATATAAATGAAGAGTCGTTAATGGTGAAGCATTGAAATTATAGAAGATAAAAGAAGAGTCGTTAATGGTGAAGCATCGAAATGAGTGCGATAAAAAATTTCAAGCAACAAGGTGTTCATATTTGATTTTATGTATTAGGTTTAGATCTAGATTTTAAGATTATTACTCCAAATTAATTGTTTCTATCAAGTTTAAGTGATTGGGATCTTTGTGGTTGTTGATTTTTGTATTTTGTTATATTAATTCATTTTGGATTATAATTCTCATACTTTTTTTTGAGTTTCATCAGGTTTAGGTTTTCCTCTCCTCGTTTTTTTTTTTTTTGGTTTTATAACCGCTTGTAACAAGTTTATGGTGATATAGAAGTAATAGTAAATATAGATCTCGTATATTTTTGTTGCATTGAACATATTTAATTTGTACTACATGAGCAACCGCACATATGTTCCTTTTGCTAGTTGAAATGCACCGATTTTGCTACTTAGAAGCCTGAGTTGGATTTGAAACTCAAAATCATGTATTTCTAAGTTTGAAATCCGTGATGGTTATTCCACCGGTTTCGACTCTTTTTTTTAATTTCCATGATGTAATTACCGACCGACTAGCGGTAGGTGAATTGAATTTTACTCATCGCTAGGCGGTGGGTAAATTGAACTTTTACCTATCGCTAGGCGTAGGAATTTTACCGACCGCTGCGCCCGGATTTCCAAATTACAAACCGGTTTACCGACCGATCACTACCGACCGTTTAGCGGTCGTATTCTAATTACCGACCGATTTCCGCTCTTACCTACTGTTTTGTGCGGTCGTTAAAAACACGGATTCTTGTAGTGCAACCACCTTCCCAAACACTTCAAACCCCCAAGGTGGCCCATCTCCCTGACACCTTCTTATCCTAGACAACATCAAGAATATTTCTCAACAATTTGAACAAAAGTTGAGTAACCTTGATCGAAAGGTCGACCAAAATTCCAAGAAACCACTTCTCACCAAAAGATCCTCGACAATCAAGTCGCCTAACTAGCCGAGAGTTTCTCAACTCTCAAATGAGAAGTTTCCTGGCCAACCTACTCCGAACCCCGCAAATTCCCACCATGTGAAGGCCATCTCCCTAAGATCCGAAGATCATACCAAGTACCTAAAGCTGGTGCAACAAGAGGATGATAAGGAGAAAGAAGAACAAGTTGTTGAAAAAGGAGAAAATGAAACCGAAGAGTGGTGCTGAGAAGGATAAAGAGGTTGAGGTAGAAAAGCAAACATCAACAAATGTCCAACCATCAAGATTCGATCCTCCCCCACCATTTCCCGGAAGGATAGTTGAGAGAAAGTTGAATGACAAGTACAACAAGTTCATGAGCATGTTGAAGGTCTTCAAATCAACATTCCCTTCCTCGAGGCCATGTCACAAATGCCATCCTATGCAAAGTTCCTCAAAGAACTTCTCTCCAACAAGAAAAGCTCAATGAACAATGCATCACTCTTCCACATCAAGTGAGTGCACTTCAGTGCAACGCCAAATGCCACCCAAGCAACGAGATCCGGTAGCTTCACTCTCCCTAAGTGAAATCGGGAGATCTCGAGACCAAGGAGCATGGGCCGACTTGGTGCAAGTGTGACCTTGATGCCCTTGTCCATTGCAAAGTTGCTCAAGCTTGAGATGGTGCCTTCAAGGAAAACAATTCAATCGGGTCGACCGCCGATTAAGCTACCCTGCGGAAAACTCAAGATATACCACCCGAGCTGTAATATCTTTGTGCCAGGATTTTGTTGTAATGGATATGGAGGAGGACCCTCATACTCCTCTCTTATCCTTGGTAGAGAGGCTTTTAAAACAATGGGAGTCGTGATTAATTGCAAGAACAACACGATCACTAGGAGTGCGTGGCCGATGAAAGAGTTTTGGCTTGAAGTTTTCGAAACCTCGCAAGCAACCTATGGTGGAGAAGGCGTGGCGAGTAGACTTCGTGGAGCCGGAGATAGCTATTTATGAGAGGGTACAAAGCATGAGACATGATACGCTTTATGAGGCCCTCCAAGATAATGTGGGGATGGAAAAATCAAGAGAAGCTTCATGGAGATCGAGGCCCAACTTAACGAAGCTCATACTGATGCCCAAGAAAGCAAAGATGAGCTCCCATTGATCCAAACGTGGCCAAGGGGGAGATTTCTAAGCCTCCTCCCAAGGTAGACTTGAAACCCCTTCCCCCTCTCTCAAATATGCTTTTCGAGAACGATAAATAATATCCTTTTTATCATTAATGCTAACCTCGATGACATCTCCTTGCAAAAATTGATCGAGTTGCTGAGAAAATATAAGGGTGTCATAGGATATAGTATTGATGATATCAAGGGTATTAGCCCTAGCTTGTGTATGCATCGC
Organism: Beta corolliflora; assembly: GCA_947648045.1. Lineage (NCBI taxonomy): Eukaryota > Viridiplantae > Streptophyta > Magnoliopsida > Caryophyllales > Amaranthaceae > Beta > Beta corolliflora. The sequence continues at coordinate 149,061 of CANSZD010001701.1, forward strand.
ATCCACCTCGAGGATGATCATGCCACCTCTATCGAGCCTCAAAGGCGGCTTAATCCGACTTCAAGGAAGTCGTGAAACAAGAGGTTCTTAAGCTCCGTAAAGCGGCATCATCTATGCTATCTCGGAGCAGCAAATGGGTGAGTCCGGCTCATGTGGTGCCTAAGAAAGGTGGCATGACTATTGTCAAGGATGACAAGGGAAATGACATCTCCACCCGTACCGTGACGGGTGGAGGATGTGCACGACTATAGGCGCTAAACAAAGCCACCAGAAGGATCATTTTCCTTTGCCATTCATTGATCAAATGTTCGAGAGGTTGGTAAAGCATTCTCATTATTGTTTTCTTGATGGTTACTCCGATTCTTCCAAATTCCTATTCCTCCTGATGACCAACATAAAACAACATTTACATGCCCTTATGGAACATTCGCATACCGAAGAATGCCGTTTCGGTTTATGCAATGCTCCATCTACCTTCCAAAGGTGCATGACCTCCACCTTTTCCGACATGCTTCAAGATGTCATAGAAGTTTTCATGGATGATTTTAGTGTTTCATGGGTTCGTCTTTTGACAAGTGTTTAAAAATCTCGAGAAAGTCTTAAAAAAGATGTCAAGAGACGAACCTTGTATTAAATTGGGAAAAGTGTCATTTTATGGTTGAGGAGGGCAATGTCCTTAGCCATAAGATTTCAAAGAATGGAATTGAATTTGACCCAGCAAAGGTCGCAGAAGGATTAAAAAGCTACCTCCACCCACTTCGGTGACCTGGGGCGCGTGCCTCTGGGCCATGCCGCTTTTATCGCCGCTTCATCAAAGATTTTTCACAAATTGCAAGACCTTGACGAGGCTACTTCAAAAAGAAGTGGAGTTCCGATTTGATGAAGCTTCGCACAAAGGCATTTGAGACCTTGAAAAATGCTTTAGTGAATGCACCCATCACGCAAGCTCCGGATTGGGAGCTCCCATTTGAACTAATGTGTGATGCGAGTGACTATGCAGCTTGATGTCGTGCTTCGACAAAGGAAGGATAAGAAATTGAATGTGCTTCATATGCAAGCCGCACTCGATGATGCACAAAAGAATTACTCCGACCACTTGAGAAGGAAATGCTGGAGGTGGTGTTTGCATTTGACAAATTCCGCCCTATCTCGTTTGCAACAAGGCCATCGTCTACACCGATCATGCCGCGGCCAAGTACTTAATGAGCAAGAAAGATGCCAAGCCACGACTAATTCGATGGGCTCTCCCTCCTTCAAGAATTTGACATGGAAATTCTCGATAAGAAGCGGGAGTGAAAATCTAGTGGCGGACCACCTCTCTCGGCCGCCATTAGACCATCCTTCCTATGGTGCGGCGGAGAAACCAATCAATGATGAGCTTCGTGATGACACTCTCATGGCAATCATTTCCAACACAATCCCTTGGTACGCCGATATCGCTAATTATTTGGGCGAGCAAAGTAGTGCCTCACGACTACAATTCTCATCAAAGAAAAAGGTTTTTCAAGGAGGTCAATAGGTATTTTTGAGATGATCCGCATTTGTACAAGAGGTGTAGTGATAGTGTATTTCGAAAATGTGTGCCTACTCACGAGATTGAAGGAGTTTTGGAGCATTGTCACCACTCTGCATGTGGAGGCCATGGTGGTGTTGGTAAACAAAGGGCAAAGATCCTCGATTGCCTCCTTTGGTGGCCAACATTGCATAAAGACGCTCACACATTCATCCTTCGTTGTGATCGATGCCAAAGAATGGGAGGAATAACCAAACCGAATGAAGCCCTAACAATTTATTCTCGAAGTCGAGCCTTGACGCATGGGCGTGGACTTTACGGGTCCTTTCGCTTCTTCTCGTGGAAACCAATATATTTTGGTGGCCGCGGACTATGTGACCAAGTGGATAGAAGCCATCCCTTCACCTACCAATGACCATAAGATAGTGATGAAGTCGCTCAAAAGATCATCTTTCCTCGATTGGGAGTGCCACTTGTCTCATTAGTGATTGAGGGTCTCATTTCGCTAAGAAGCAATTTGAAGTCCTCTTGAAAAAGTATGATGTGCACCATAAGGCCGGTTTGCCCTACCATCCTCAAACTCAAGGGCAAGTGGAAGTTTCAAATCGCGAAATCAAGAATTTGCTCGAAAGGATGGTAAATAAATCAAGGAAATATTGGTCTCTTCGTTTCGATGACACTCTTTGGGCTCTAAGGACCGCTTACAAGACTCCGATGGGCACTACTCCTTATCGGCTTGTGTACGGAAAGGGGTGTCATCTACCGGCTGAGCTTGAGTACAAAGCATGGTGGGCGGTGAAAATGCTCAATACGAACCCCGACCTGGGCCTGAAAGAAGAGGTCCGCTCAAACTTAATGAGTCTGGAAGAACTAAGGTTCGATGCATATGAGAGCTCTAGGCTTTACAAAGAGCAAAACCAAGAAGTGGCATGACAAAAGAATCAAAGATCGTGACTTCAAGGTAGGTGACAAAGTTCTCCTATTCAACTCACGGCTCCGTCTTTTCCCCGGAAAGTCAAGTCCAATGGTGGTCCTGGCCCATTCTCTATCACCAAGGTCACTCCCTATGGCTCGCTTGAATTGGAAGGTGAGGATGGAGCTAGGTTCATGGTAAATGGCCAAAGAATCAAGAAGTATTTCGATAAGGAACAAATTGGAAAACTTGTTGTTGATGCTTCCTGTCGGCCCCAACCGACTCATCTCCCGAAGCCATTTGAGAAGGATGAAGAGGTCTAGCTTAAGACCATAAATCAAGCACCTTTGTATATATTGTTTATATTTTGTTATTGTTGAACTTTTGATTTTGATTTTGTTTTGGTGGATTGTAAAATCCGAGGATTTTTCCTATCGAGAGGGTGGATATTAGTTTGATTGAGAAATACGAGGCACGACTTCTCGACTCATCTAACCAATAGCCGAGTCGAGTTTTAAGCTAAGTCTTACATCTCACTTTGGGGTAATTTAAACCCCATAGGGTATGGTTTGTTGTGTATGTGTACAGGAAAAGAGAAAAAGGAAATCGGCTAAGTATTGGGATCGGAGCTCCCGCTCTAATATTTTGGAGCGCCCGCTCTAAATGCCGCCCTTATTATGAAGAATGCCGAAAATTCGGAGCCCCCGGCTCCAACAACATGGAGCGCCCGCCCTATCGGGAAGGAAAAAAGGTGTTTAAGTGTTGGATTCGAGAGCTCCCGCTCCAAACATTGGAGCGCCCGCTCGCATGCCGCAAACAAAATGCCGGGAAATTTGAGCTCCCGCTCCAAGTATCGGAGCGCCCGCCTATCTGGAAAGTGGAAAAAAAGTGAGTAAGTGTGGGATTCGAGCTCCCGCTCCAAATAATTGAGCGCCCGCTCCGATTGGTGGAGCTGAGCTTCGAGCGATTTTTTTGGAAAAAAAAATTTTCCCAAATACCGTGCAGCGCCCGCTGGGTCGAGCGGAGCTTCGAGCGCCTATTCTCAAGTGAATAAGCACGCTCAAAACCTCCTCTTTCTCTCATTCTCTCACTCAAACCCTTAAATCTCTCCCTCAAACCACCCACATCCCACACAAACCCTCCAAAATTACCACTTTTACTCATCAATACTACTCAAATCCCTCTCAAAAACACCCAACAACTCAACATTCTCACTTCTATTCCAAATTTCCCACTCCAAATTCAACTCTTAGCATCAATTCGGGTTTTTGCTCTGGCCACTTCTGATTTCACTCGAGTTTACTCTACTTTGCACAACAAGAAGAAGGATTCGTTCTAATTGGGGTAAAATCTCTCCTAATCAAGTTCATATTGCTTATTTTTGAGTATTTCCAGGTTGATTTTGTTAGGGTTTCCATTGGAATTTTTGTGTTTAGATGAAATTAGGTGTTTTGGCTTGAGTTTGTGTTTGAAATTGATTAATCGGTGATCGGGGTGGTGTTATTGTTGATTATTTGTGCTAATTTTTGGAGACACTGTGGAGTTTTTGTGGTCAGTTGAGGAAAATCCTTGGATTCTACAACCCTGGGTATTGTTGGTCATTTTTGCCGGTTGATATTGTTGTTGTTGGTGATTATTGATACCGTTGTAATGGGTTCGTAAAAGACCTCGCACTAGCACCTCACCTACCTACAAGGCGAACCTTACCAAACTCGAACACAAAGCCAAGTTTCGTGAGCTTGAGAAGAGGGAGGTGAAACAAACCCCTTTTCTATGATCATATAACTTGTTTCCACTCGGGATTGATGACAAAGTGTGCGACCTTGCCCGTACACTCGGGCTTTGCCCCGTTCCTTAAAACCAAATCCCAAATGATCGATTACCACATATAAGACCTACAACCACTCCCGCACAACCCTCCCCCTCACCTACCGCACTCTAACTCTAGAATTCTTAGCTAGCTTTGAATTCAAGAGAACATCTACTGAGGCAGTGGGATGCCTTTGAGATTAAATTCGGATTGCTCAACCACCAACACACCATGAGCCTCGCAGAGTTTAATGAGTGTTTTTGCTGGGATCCAAGAGAGTAGGTGTATGATTGTTCTCTGGGATGGTATCAAGGCTATGATATGCAAGCCCGGTGGAATAGGATAACCGATGGGTCTAGGGACTTCTCTCTAACTCATCCAAAGCCTCGAAATCCATCAGCGGCGCATCGAGGTATTTCCATAGGATGTTCGTGCATTGCTTTCTTCTCCCTAAAGATCTTGGAAAATGAGCGACCAAGAACTTCATTTGCTATGGAGAGCAAGTGAAGGAAGAAGGTTGCTAGATCAAAATAACCCGGCCAACAAAGTTAGCTTGGGTTTCTCGCTTGCCACGAGGATGCTCACCATCAAGCAAGACACAAGAATGAAAGTGGCCCATCCAATCGGGGAGGGATAGGTGACATGGATCGTTTATAGGCTCCTGTACAAAGAGCAACTTGTCAAGATGGAGCCGGAGTGTTATGGGTCGGGTCTAAACCTCGATCACCTCAAGAACATGAAATTCACCAAAGAGACATCTGTGAGCTACCTTTCGTCGATCAGTGGTGCAATATGGTGCAAGATACCAAATAGATTCATGATCGAACCCGAAGAAATACCCCAAATCCATGGAGAGTCCCATTTGAGGAGATCGATGCTTCTGGAACTCGATCCGAATGAGATTGAAAGAAGAAACCGAGCAAGGCAACAACATCGCCAAGCAATATCAACAACAACAACAACGTCAACCAAGGCCGCAACGAGTGTGCAGCACGAACGTCACCCCTCCAATGAGGGAGGGAGGCATGAGCCACTCTTACCTTTCTAGTTTTAACATCGAACATGCTTTTCATAACTTAAGTTTGCAAGTGGGCCAACCTGAGGCCAACAACCAGGGATGGCGCCTCCAAAATTCTTTTCGCTTTCAACCATTTTCATGAGCAAGGGCAAATCGCCCGCCGCTAACCATCCCTATCGGCTCTCGGCGCCTAGGGGCCGCTGCTAAGTCTGGGAGAGGAGCACATTGATGGCACTCCTCATGAGCCGCCTACCCATATCAAGGTGGTCCATCCTCCCAAATTAGGGAGCGGCGCACTTTTCCCCCATACGACTATACCAATTCTCTGGGGTGTGACTATTTCGCGACCCCGCCTATGATACATCCCACCGAACATAGCCATGACCCATCCTTACTGGCACTCTAAGCTTCCTCCTAACTTTAACGGCGGTTGGGAACCCCACGGTCCCCCTTGCGCGAGGACGGGACCCCGATCGATCTGCTATGATCGCGCCGCCCGACGAGGGCGGCCAAGTGGATCTTAGATCGCTCCCATGAATCGCCCTCATCCCCTCTTTTTCTCTATTCCTTGGTCTCACCGAGGCTCGGCTTCCATTCAAGTGGGGGTGTACTTTGCATTGCTTTTGATGTAGGGCACAATTTTAGGGGGGTCATGGCTCGGGAATTGCAATCTTAAGGAATTTGCCGAGCCATGTGTTAAGCTAGATTTGTTTTTCTTTGCCCTTTGTATATACTTTTGTTGGAACTAATCTTTCTTTTGAGCCGATGACCTTTCATAGCAAGCATCCTGGATGAAGTCAAGGCGAGAAGAGCATTTGCTTCTGATATTGCATTTGGCCTTTATTGCTTCAATGATGGGTGAGATCGCTCCAACTCCCTTTTAGTTACTTGTTTGCTTAGTTTTAGGATAGTTTAGGAAAGAAGATGATCGGTCGAGGTCGCTGGGCTATAATTTTACATTGGTGGTTGGTGAACACCACCGGGTTTAAGTGCTAAATTTTTGTGATTGTGTTGATTATGTGCCATTACCTACTGGCTTTCATCTCTTGCTATAAAATAAATAAATAAAAAAGAGAAAAAAAAAAACGTACGAATCAAGGCAAATTTTTCTTTTAATTATTTCTTTTGCTCTTGAGTCGAGAACAATATCATGAAGCTCCACTCTTTGAATGCTTTTATTCCTGATGTTAGAAGTCCGCATGCTTCGAGATGTTTATGGTCGATTTTAGGATACTCTATGTTAAGATAGCGATTAGAACTTTTGAGAGCACAAAACCTTAATTCATGGATTGTGGTATGATGGTGTTGCTCTCTCTAGTGATTTGAAACCTTAAAGGTAGCATTTGCTTCGATAACCCCATGTGACGAATCAAAATAAAAAAAAAAAGGCCCCAACATCTATTTTGAGTGCATGGATCCTCGACATCGCATACTTTTATCGAGAACTTGACTCTAATCTATCTTAGATCGCGACCGAGCCACTCTAGGGAAAGATAAAGGCGTTCATTTCGATGACTATTTTTACTTTTATAGTTTTAGGCTTTTTATTCTTGTTTTCTCTTTTCTTGGTTTTGTTTTTATTTCGCATATGCCCTTCCTCTCAACCCTTTGAGCCTTATCCTTTCTTTGATTACTTCAATACAAGCCAATTGCCTCCCTTGTTTTATTTTTCACCCTCGTAAGGAATAATGAAGCTGGGAGCGATTGTCTTGAGTGATATTTCAAACAAATAAGGGGAAAGGAAAATGATGAGATTCTTGGGGTATAGTGGAAATTTTGTGTATATTCTTGAATAAATGCAATTGCAACTTCATAGAAAAAGCCACCCAAAGTCAAAGAAGGTGAAAAAAAAATCAAAAAAAAAAAAAAAAAAAAAAAAGGGGAGAAAAAGAAAGAAAATCCAAAATAGTTCTTTTTATTTGTTATGTTTTCGAATAAGTTCGGGGGGAAACTTATCCCTAAATGGTTGAATATGATTTGTGATTCATGGTTATTTAGCCTCTTTTCGCTCCTACTAAGGCTTCACTATATTAGGATTGAGCACCACTATCCAAATTTATTCACACCCTTTACCCCTAGCCTACGTTTCCACCCTTAAAAGTCCTTTTGACCTCGAGGGCCGAGTCATTTGTTTGCGGTGGAAGATTGGAATCAAGCCTATTGAGCGAGTGTGCTATGTCGAGATGTCGAGTAACCTTTCTCCTATTCTATTTCTTATTACATTTATCTGGCTCCATTCTCCTGAGTTTAGAGAAGCTACCTTGAATGGCGAATTTGAAACTGGGCTGAGAGAACGCTGTATGTATGGTTGTAGAATTTGAGGAAATGTGCTCCTTGTCTAGTTCTCTATGCATAGTATATGGTATGTTTTAATCAACCTATGGACATCTTGAGCATGCTTACTTTTAATGTCTAGACATTCTTGCATCCATTTGCGCGTTTCTCGTCAAAATCTCACTTAAGAGCACCATATTATTTTCTTTGGTTTATTTATTTATGATTTGCCTTCGATTCTAAGATCTAGAGTTATGGGTCAAACTCTTAGAAAACCCCTTACGAGAACACACTCTTCCTCCTTGGCGATATCGAGGTTTAAAGGAGCTTGTCATTTACGCTAAAATTGACCGTGATTCCTACGAAAGTGAGTTAGTGTACGTACTTTACCGCTTCCCTTTATTCGAGGATCGAACAAAGGACTTAGTCCTGGGAGTTTGATAAGTGGCTTTTAAGGCCGCTTTATGGCCTCTTTCCACCCTAATTAAGCCCTTAGCTTGTTTAGTCCATTTTTATGCTTATTTAGCTTAGCTTTGTTCAATGTTAGTGATTCTATTAGCTTTATGCACTTTGAGTCTTTTTTGGGAGTCCGTAGGTTGTTTTCTCTTCATGCGAAGATTGAATGTTGTGAACACCCTATGCTATGACTTGTTCTTATCTTCTTTTAGGTTCCGTAGCGGCCTAATCGAGATCGTCGAAGCTTGGAATGGCAAAAGGGAACCCTTGGATGGAGAACAGAGCTTCAAATAGCAGAGGAGGGTAGAACTGTGAGCCGTAGCCGGCGCTCCACCATTCGCAGCGGAGCCTGAGTTCCCCCGTATACAAGCAATTTTGTCGAGAATTTGAAGCCGGCGCTCCAACCTCGTGGAGCGGGAGCTTCGACTCCGCCGCTAAATTATCTCCCATTATGCTCGAGCCGGGCGCTCCAAACACGGAGCGGAGCTTCGATCGCTGGAGCTCGCGCCTCCACGCATGGAGCGGAGCTTCGACCGCCGCGAAATTTCTTCATTAAGATTCAAAGCTCGCGCTCCACGCATGGAGCGGAGCTCCGAATGGTTCAGCCCCGATTTATTTCGCTATTCGCCCCTACTTTAAGTCAGATTTGTGAGGGGTATAAATACCCTCTCTTAAGACATTTTAGGGTAAGCTTTTTATTCCAGAAAAGAGGATTTAAAGGAAGAACACACTATTCTAGGTTAATTAGAGAGAGAAAAACACATTATTGGAGAGAGAAAGTTGTAACTCAACATTTCCGTCTCTTCATTTTTATCAATCAAAGCATCAATCTTTTTGGTAATTTCTAGTCCCTAATCCTTATTTCCTAGCTTATTTTTGGTTATTTGTTTAGTTTTATGCTTGTTTAAATTAGTTTATACTTGCCTCGACTAGTCTTAGTAGTCTATTGTTCAAAGGTTCAATCTTTCTCGCTTTCACTAATCATGCTTAGTAGTTTTAGTATGTTTCGCTCCTTTTATTGTTGATTTTACTAGTCTTACTATGTTCACCTCCTTCCTAGGCTAGATTTCTAGCTAGGGAAGGGGGATAATGGGACTTTGTGATGATTTTGAATGATGTTTGGTCCGGCTTTGGTGATCGTTTTTTTATGCTCGAATCAAGATATTTTATTGTTAAAGCATGAAACTCGATCACCTTTATGTTTAAATCTTGTGCTAATGTTGGGTTATGTGAGAGCAAGCTGATATTAGTGATGACTTGATGATGGGTAGACCACGACCTCAAAGGCGCGGGTCGGGTAGGCGGAGCGAGGGGTGTGCGAGAGTGACTTCTCGATGTTGGACCAAGACCCTCAATACATTTAATCCATTGCCCACCAAAATGTTGTCGAAATCGTTGTTGTGAGTTCCACGATTCCTCCCTCCCTAGTGTTTGTCTTATCGATTAATCACTCTTATTTTATCTTCCTTAGGTAGTCTAGTCGATAACTCAAACCCCTTTTCTTTTACTCCCGTCAATTGATTGTATCTCGAACTAAGTGTAAAACCCTTTGCTTCTCCGTGGATACGACCCCCTTACTACGCTATACTACCTTATTAGGCTAGTTAGTTAGACTAGGGAGATTTTATTCGGGATCCTAACCATAGGAAGTAACGACACCTAGGGGACCGACCAACGCCGAATCATATGTCTATGTATTTGGATTCTCAACTCTTCACCGCTAATTCTTGTTTTATTTTGTTCAACTGCTTTCAATATCGTTAATTGTCAATTGTAGATGTCGTATGGCTTTAATTAATGTAATATAGTGTCCTGGGGACTTCTTTCAAAAAAACTAATGGAAAATTTAATTCATAAATTATACTATTTATGGAAAGATTCAAAATAGGAACAACATATTGAAATTCCCCAATCGGGGAATACATGAACAACAAAAGAAAACGGAGGGAGTACTAAACCCTAGTTTTTCTTATTTTTTATTAATTCATGAGTTTATTATTTTCATCTTTTTTTTTCATTGATTTCTTTGATTATGCTTTTCTTTGAAGATTTATATTTTATTATTTATTTCATGATTGAGTAGTTAATATTCTAGGGTTTGGGAATCCATGTTTATATGCTATGAATCTTGATCGATGTTTATTGATGGTTTGATTAGTCATTGATATTTCTAATTGGTTAATGTTTTTATTGTTAATCTTGCAACCCGATCAATTGTCTCGATTAAAGTTGCTAATAATGAGTCATATATCGAGAGAGTACTCTTTGAGGCTTACCTACAATTAGCAAACTGGATTATGTTAGGACCGCATCGCATATGTTGATTTGAGAGCGTTAAGACCCGACCGTAGGATTAACCTATGCTCTAGATATTTGATTAATTGGACTATTGATGATATTTTGATAGATTATAATTATAAAGATGGTGAACCATTGCCCTAGATCCTTTTAGTTTGATTTTCGTAGTTTAGAACCTTAATTCCGATATTTGTGACCTTGTTTAGTTTTCCCATAATTTGAAGCTAGATTTAAACCCACCATCTCTCATGATTCGACCCTACTTACCCTACTACATTGTTAGAAGTTTTTACAGTGAATTATTTTTTGACAGGTGCAGCATACGCCTATCATTACTCGATTTGTCATCGTAGTTTCTTCAAGACGAATTTGATTTAACCTTGTTTGATTGTATCTTGTTTTTCTTTAATACCTATTGCAGATGCCATTTGGCTTTCAATTAATGAAATTTCTCTTTCAAAAATTAATTTTTTATTTTTTACATAAAAGGAATAAAACATAGTGAGTACTCCTAGTTGTTCATAGATAGAAGCAAAACAAAAAATGAGTAGTTCTCTAAAGAACGAATAGAGTATATGATAAAGGTAACTCCGGTAGAATTAAAACAGAGAAAAGTGATGCAAAATTTTAATGTTAACCATAATGAATGAACATACATGTCTCTAATTATGTTTTCCATCTTTTTTGAGGTCACTGTAAGTCAGTATAAAAGGTAGTTCAAACCCCTTTATTTCATAACCTCTAACTTGGACCAATGAAAAGGTAAATCTCTACTTTAGTCTCCCACAAACCCATTATAATGAATTACTTTCTTTGTTCTCTTGTTTTTTCTATTTGTAATCTTTTTTAAATATAAAAACAATCAAACTAAGAAGAACAAAAGAACACGGAGACCGCATTTTTATGAAAAGTTCAAATCGAGCCGTCTTTTCTCCTCTCTCTTTTTGAGCGGCAAATCCAGACATTCCTTACATACTCAAAATTCACAAACTTTAACTATAAAATCTCATTGATATGCAGAAAGAATATTATCACATAGAAACTTGCAAGTTTAATATAGTATATAAATATTTTCAATACATCGAGTTTTTATGATGTTTACGAGAGCAAATAATGAAGGATCAAAGGATTTGTAACAACATAGAAGTAGAGTACATGCATGGTATACCTAAGGGAAATTTTATAATAAATTCTCCAATTGAGCAAAATGTTACTAATTTCTAATCACTTATTTCTCTCTTTTCATTCCTCATCTTATTCACTCCTCTTCTTTTTTATTGTTTCTATTATCTCAAATTTTCTCGCTCCTCCACTGTTTCTCTTATCTCCAAATTTCTCTCTCCTCCATTGTTTCTCACCTTCAAATTTCTCTCGTCCTTAATTGTTTCTCACGTCCAAATTTTCTCTTACATTTCTCTCTCTCCCCTCCAAATTGCAACCTTCGTTGAAATTGATGAATGACAAAATCAAATATTGGAGCTCCAAATTCCATCAATGAATGTATTAATTTCATATTTGAGAATCAACATTAGAGTTTCTAAAATTATGCAAGGGCGGAATTAATGATTAATAATGCAAAATATGATTTAAGAATCAAGACCGATTTTATAATTATCTTACCATCCATTATTTTCCACCTCCAACTTTCTTTCTCCTTCATGGTTTCTCTCCCATCCTATTGTGGCCAATCAAATTGGCGAACTATAAAATATGTTTGAGAGTTGGGCTTTATCAATGACGAAAACAAATATTTAAGTTTCTGTATTCATTAATGATGGACTTAGTTTCACATTTAAAATCAATATTACGAGCTTTTAAAATTAGCAAATATTTATGCTCATTTGAGAAATGAGCGAAAAGGTTCACTCAATTGGCAATAGTGTTTGCTCATTATCCCAAATGAGTAGAAACGTTTGCCCATTTGAGAAAGTTTGCTCATTTGGGCAAATGAGCGAAGTGATTAGAAATTAAGTTTGCTCGTTTGGAGAATTTCAAATGAAGCAAAAAAGTCACAGTGTGTACTATAAATTTTCTTAGAGGAATACAATTAAACATTGGGATAAATCTTTTCGATAGAATTTTTTTCTTTCAAAACTACCCAAAATATTTTTTTTAAATGAGTACCTAAATAAGTACTTAAATAATGAGTACCCAAAATGGTCATGTGATCTTATTTGATTCGTCTCGATGAGTGCTTAAATATTGTCAAGTTCTTAATTTTTTTTAACTAATATGTAATTACACATATTAATAATAAGAAATTTATATTGACGAATTACAAATGTGCAAGTCAAACTAGTAACATCAATAAAGGGAGGGAGTATAATCATTATATTATATAAAGCTAGAAAAATTTGCTTATGTGTCGTTTAGGCAAGGTAATTAAATCCTATGTGTCAATTAAACACCAATTTCTTTCGCTTATGTGCACAAGGTCTAAGGAAGGGACAAGCGGCACTAAGTTGTTCAATTTTCAAAAATTTGGCCAAATCCATCCAAATCAATGCAAAATTCCGTGATTTTAGGTTCAAAATCTTCTAATTAGGCAGTTAAAGATATAAAATCTTTGTGTGCTTCAATCACTACAAAACCATTGCCATTTTAGATGAAATTAATTGACCTAAAAACGAAATGTTAGATTATGAGATCCGATTTTCAAATCCACCTTGATTTTAGGTTGAAATTATTGTAAATGCTTCTTTTTTTCGAAATTAGTAGAAAATATTAATTGTACGTACATAGTTGCAACTATAAATATATACCATTCCATATGTAACACACCACTCTAAAACGTATACAATTTTTTGTCCATTATCATCTTCCTCTCAAGATAACTCATCTTCCTCCCAAGAGATTACAAATACACCTATTATCAAAAGAATATAGCCTCCTAAGTGGACTACTCTAATTTTCTTGATGTTAAATCTATGGTTCTAACCCCCTTTCGTGAAGGTCATGTATTTTTCCATGATGTATCTACTATGTTTACTTATCAAAATGATAGAAGCAACGAGGTATGGGCTGATGTAGAAGAGGTTAATACTACAATTGATGGTTTTCGGCCATATTTTAATTTTTGGAATATGATTTTATATGACGTCCAATGCACTCCTCCACAGGCTTATAAAGTATGTCATGATTATATTGAGGATATTGATTTGAACGATGGATATGTTCTCCGGCTTAAAAACACTGTTTGTGCTATGTTATCTAGCAAGTGATGATTAGGTTTTAATTTTTTTTTTTTTTACGTTATGTTTAAGTATCAATTTCCGGTAATATCAGTTCTATGAACAACTACATATTTTGTGACTGTTTCATTTAATTAAATTCTTTAGTTACCTTGGACTACTTGAAGTGATATTATTAATAAATAATATGTTACGATTTTGGTCGAATATATTTAGACATAACTCCTATATTCGTGTATGTGTACAATTTTAAATTTAAATTTGCGTATTTTTCTTATGCGACGAACCAAAATTTAAATGATCATTCTATTATATAAAGCTAGAAAATTTACACATGTGTCATGTAATCAAGGCCATGAAATCTTATGTGTCAATTAAACACCATTTTTTTTGCTTATGTGTACAAGGTCTAAGGAAGGGATAAGTGACACTAAATAGTTCGAATTCGGAGATAGATTTGCACAAAATCGGCCAAGATTAGGGTAAATCTTTAATTTATGGTGATTTGTGACTCTAATTAGGCAATTAGTATCCTCAAATCTCTATGTACATAATCAATACTAAATCATTGCCTTTTTGATTTATTTGATTGATATAAAAACGTAACTTACGGTAATGATTTCAAAATCCCAATCAACCTTAATTTTGGGAATCTTAATTATCAATCAATCTTAAATCCGGATTTTTTTTAAAAAAAGTCAATGTTATCATTCTATTATATAAAGCTAGAACAATTTGCTTAGGTGTCATGTAGGCAAGGTGTTCAAACACAAGGTGACACTCAAGAAGGGGAGGGGGGTTGAATTGAGTGGCTAAAACTAATTGATTTTGGCAAAAACACTCTTATAGCACAATGTCGTGCACTGTGTTATTCACTCGTAAACTCACCGATTTATATTTTTGCTCAAACGAAAATGTATCAAACAATAAAACAATGGAATCAAATAATAAGACACAGGAATTTAACGTGGTTCAATCTCACATCTGAGATCTACGTCCACACAAACTACTCTTTTATTATTTGAATCGTAAAATATCAAACCCTCGATACAATTCGATTCCCCCACTACTAACTCTAGTTGTGTTCCCCAACACTTAACCCTAAGTGTTGCTACTCTCTATAATATGAAAAATTACAGAAAGAATGATTCCTCAAAAGCGTGCTTCTTATTCAAGCAAATAGAGGATCGTTACAAACTTTGTTTATAGACCTTAACCTACTAGAACTCTGTGTCGTACACTGTGCTCTGGGAGATCGTTTTCAGCTCTCAAAAATATTAATCTCGCCAAATCTGAAAACCAAATTTGTTATAATGATTTCTATCCTTATATAATTCAATCAGCTGAATAAAAATTATTCTCCAAGAAGTAATTATCTTTTTGAATAATTTTTATTCCTAAAATAAAGGGATAGAATTCTTTTCCTTTTCAAAATCCAATTTTATCTTTTATAAAAACTGATTTCTTTCTCTCCTTGTAAGATAAGGATTACTCCATATCTTATCTTAATTTTATTCATATCGAGTTTTTATCCAAATTCTTTATCAAAATCTTTTCTTTAAAAATTAGTTTTTCTTTTTCATAAACACTTTCCTTTTTTTTCCGAAAATCTTCAACTTACGTTTTCATGATTTTTTTTTCGAAAACAAAAAAAAACTTATCTTATTAAAAACTGATTTTCGAAAATTAAAAACCTTTTCTTTTTAAAACTGATTTTAGAAAATAAATATCATTTTCTTTTTAAACTTGATTTTCGAAAACAAAAATCCTTTTCTTATTAAACCTGTTTTTCGAAAATCTGTTTTATCAAAACTCTCCCTTTTTAAATTTTAGCACAAAGTTCTAATATGTTAATTACATTGCATACACATGAATTAAACTAACTCGGACCTAAGCTTCCTTGTCTTCACATCATCCAATCTTGATAGCTCGATCACCGTTACAAATATTCATGTTATAGCATAGGGTGTTTATCATCATCAAAATATTCAAAGTTCAAACACAAAAATTTCCCTTTTTTGATGATGACAAACACATAATACTTCCCCCTCAAAATATGCACCATTAATCACATTAGGGAAAATAACTCAACATAATTCACAAGTAACATGTTAATTAAGATAACCAAATAAGAGAGCATCAACATGTTCATTAGTCTAAGTATTATACCCATCTTTCCCCTTTTGGCATTATAAAAAAGGAGAGCATCAACATGTTTAGCGAGTCAAAGTGAGATATAGTCAGCAAAATAAGGCAAGTAGCTCAAGCAATAGATACTAAGGATGCTGGTGCTTTGTCATAATCCAACTCACAATCCGAAGTCATTAAGCAAAAAATAATCCAACTCACAAACGAGGTTATGAAGCAAGAAATAATCATGAAGGATCATGGCTAATAGCTAAGAATGTAAGACAAAGATAGGTAATGCAAGCTTGAAGATTTGAAATGGCAATTGGCTCAACAAGTGCTTAAACCTTTCTTTTCAGATTTTCAACTTCCGCAAATAAACATCATAGGACTTTCATAAATGTGGCACTGTGTGTGTTTCTGTGCCACTGAACAATCTATTCCCTTCCAAATATAACTGATCTTCGGATATACTGGAATCCAAAATGATGATCTTCAAAACTTTGATAATGTTTTTCATCTATGAATTGAACTCTAAGATTTATCTAACACAAGTGTCTTACTCTCCTTGTCTTCTTCTTTTCTTTTATTTTTCTTTTCTTTCTTTCTCCTTTCTTTTTTTTTTAAAAAAAAAAGAGAGTCAGACCATACAATAATACTAGAGTCAATCAATAAGAGATCAAAAATAATAAGTTAATTCGGACCTCATTTTCTTTTTGATGCATCTTCTGGCACCGTGCCTTGCACAGTGTGAATCAGTACTTTTCATTCTTTCACGTATTTATGTTTCATTCCAACCATGTTCCCCCTTAACTGATGCGTCTTTTTCTTCCATCAAATTATCAAGATGTTCTTTCCCCGTAGATTATCATGAATCAAGATTAAAAACACTTGTTGAACTTTGGAGCAATGGGTAAGTAAAAGAAGGATATAATAGGGAAATGACGATAAGGAGAGACATATGAAAGAAAGAAATAATGAGGCACAAATGTCAAACTCATAAACGAAAAATCATAATATCGGGCTAAAGATCAAGCTTGCCATAGGAGAAAGAATTAACATTTCATAGCTCAATAATTCGGCAACTTAGGATTATAAAAGCTCATTAGTTCGGCAACTTAGGATCATGACATTAGGACAACATCATTAGACTATTACGAGTCCTTTTTATATCAAGTAGACCTTTACTCACAAAGCTTCACAAAGACATGCATCAACACTCCAATTAACATATTTAAAGGAGGACAACAAGCATAATACTCAACTAATTTTGTAAATTAATCCCAAAGCCACAAATTATCTTGTAAAATATTCATGCATGAAATTCAACAGAATTACCTTGATCACACAATTGGGATATGCTTAACAAATTTTTTCAAACCACTTACCAACATCACATTCTCTATGGAGTGTGTTAGGGATTTGCCGATGTTTGTCAATACCAAATATTTCTCCCTTTTTCACTAGTGGATAAAAACGCAAGGGTTGCGGCCAAAACAGCCCTAAGGGCTGTGTTTTTGGCCAGCAGCTCTTGCCGTAGCAGCCCTTCGGCAAAAGTGAAGGGCTGCGGTTTTTGACCGCATCCCTTCACTACGAAGGGCTGAGGTTTTGGGCCTAAACCGCAGCCCTTCCTTGTACATAGGGCTGCGGTTTTTGATAAAGCCCGCAGCACTTGTCACCCAAATTTTTTTTTTTTGTTTCTGCATTTATAGTTCTAAATGTATCCAAAAACGATTCACGGAGTATATTATATTGTTTTTATTTGAGCATCAATACCGGCGCATATTCTAGAAAAAAAAATAAACAAAATTATAAAGAACAGTACTACAGATCTGGATGAAAAAAATACTACAGAAACGAAATTATAAATTCATGAATCAACAAGAATCCCTAACATAAAATTAATTCCACAAAGTAAAATGAGAAAATATAAAATATGAAACAAAAGCCCAACCCTAGATCTGGATAAATTATCACAATTAAATCCGAAAAAAAATCAAAACGAAAATTCTGGATAAATTATCACAAATAAAATCCGAAACAAATATAAAATACGAAACTAAAGCCCAGCAACTAAACCTAAATATCACAAGTACAAAAAAAAATTACAAAAAAAATTAAAATTGATAAAAGCGACGAACCCTAGATGCGGAGGCGGTTGGTGTGCTGCGACGAACGAGAGAGGAGAGATGAGAGGAGTGTCGATGCTCGAAGACGATGAGAGGAGGCGATGAGATGGGCTCGACGAGAGGAGAAGACGACGAGAGGTGACGGTGAGATGGGTTCGACGAGAGGAGACGACGTGCGCGACGAGAGGAATGACGAGAGAAGGAGACGACGAGTGGTGTGGAGAGTGGCTCGTTGGTGGTGTGGAGAGTGGCTCGTTGGTGGTGTGAAGAGGAAACCCCTCTTTGTGAGAGAATGAGAGAGAGAGAGAGAGAGAGGAGAGAGAATGAGAATTTCTACCGATGAGAATGAGAATGAGAGAGAGAAGAGGAAACCCCTCTTGCTTTAATTTGTGCGCGCTTCCTTTATTAATTAAAAGCCCAACCCCCTAAACAAGAAGGGCTGCGTTTTCGGGTTAACCGCAGCCCTTCGTACAGTACGAAGGGCTGTGTTTTGGTCTAACCGCAGACCCTTCACTAAAAGGGATGCGGTTTCCTTGAAAACCGACCCTTCATACTCGAAAGGCCGTGTTTTTTGAAAACGTAGCCCTTGCAGCGCAACCCTTCCTATTTTTTCCCCTAGTGTTTGTTGTCACCAAATGTAACACACCCTCTATGGTGGGCTACTAGTGAGAGGAATTGAGTTTTATCACCAGTCATGTGTCATGAGCAGCCACTGTCGAGATACCATAGGCTGCTTCCTCTCACGTTTGCCTGCAAAATGATCACTTGTTAGTTTTAGGAACCCAAATCTGTTTGGGTCCCTTTTTCTTTCGTTGAGTTTCTAACAAGTCTTTTCTAATCCATATTTGAGTTACATACTTTACATTTTTTACAACATTCTTTTTCTTAACATTACAGTTATCCATAAGGTGTCCATTCTATCCACAGAATTTGCAAATCAAATATTCAGGTAGATCGACATATTTTCTTTTACGAAAGTTTCTTTCAAAATTTTTGGCACAATGCCTTACACTCGTGTCTCCGGGTCCGTATATCCTAAACCAATTTCGTTTCGATTGCTAGTTGTATTGGACATATAGTCTAGGGCTTTTTGAACAAATGACCATTTTTCATACATTTTTCGAGCAATAGCCAATTGTGATTCCAAGAATTCAACAGAATTGTTTAGATCGCTATTTCTTTTTCTCGAAATTTCCAAATCTCTTTTAACTTTATCAAGTTCATCACTTAACTTAGCATCATGAGGTAGCATATGTGGCACAATTCTGGATCTTTGTCTTGATTAATTCTTTCAACTCAGTTAACTCATGTTTTAACGATTCAATTTGACTTTCAAGATCTGAATTTTTAGCCTCTAGCACAGTGTATGGCACGGTGTTATTAACAACTTCTTTTGCGGGAGACTTTTCGCACCTTAAAGCATTTAACTCAACATTTCTCTCTTCAACAGTTTTTTCAAGTTCATCATTCTTTTTCATCAGTTCTTTACAATCCTTTAATAAATCCTTATATTCTAATTCCAACCCAATCTTTTGCTTAGTTAAAATTTTCACTTCTTTTCTCATGTTTGAAAAATCATCATTCATTTCTTGACAATCATCAATGATATTTCCCAGCAAAGTAACAAGTTGGTTTTTTGAAAAAAGATGTATTGAAGGTTTTAGAGAAAGAAGACTTACCTCACTGTCTTCAGTTTCATCTTGGGAGTTCGAACTTTTCGGCATTACACACAAGTGAGAGTCGTCCTGGCACTGTGCCCTTCTTTGTAATGTCTGTACCGCATTCAGACATAATTTTTCTTCATGGCACTGTGCCTCTGACTGTTCTTCATCAGAATCTGAATCTCCCCAAACGGCAGCTATCATAGCATCTTTGAATTCTTTCTTGGATTGCTCCCTTCTTTCTTTGGGCTTCTCATCATCCCACAAGGGACATTCCTTAATCATGTGATTGAACTCTCCGCACTCATTCGTACCTTCGTGGGCCAATTCTAGAGTATCCCATATCTCTTTTGCTGTAGTGCAAGCGGAGATCCTTGAGTATTCATCAGGTCCAATCCCATATTGGAGAATACTCATAGCTTTGTAGTTCTTTTCTGCTTTTGCAAAGTCGACTGAATCATAGCCATCTTCATCCTTGTCGACCATCTTTAATTTCCTTCAGCATTTTTGGTTTGGATAAGGATTGATCCTTTTCTTATGACTTTCCAGCATTCGTAGTCCGATCCTTGTATGTAGATCATCATCCTCACCTTCCATCATCAGTAGTCTTTTCCGTTGAAAATTGGACACTTTGTGTGTCTATCTCGAGAGTCATCTTGCATGTTCATGAGTTCTATTCTCTAGGGATGAGCCTTTCGAGAATAGCCTGCTCTGATACCACTTGTTGGAACACAAGGTGACACTCAAGAAGGGGGGGTTGAATTGAGTGGCTAAAACTAATTGATTTTCGCAAAAACACTTCACTCGTAAACTCTCCGATTTATATTTTTGCTCAAACGAAAATGTATCAAACAATAAAACAATGAAATCAAATAATAAGACACGGGGAATTTAACGTGGTTCAATCTCACCTCCGAGATCTACGTCCACACAAACTACTCTTTTATTATTTGAATCGTAAAATACCAAACCCTCGATACAATTCGATTCCCCCACTACTAACTCTAGTTGTGCTTCCCAACACTTAACCCTAAGTGTTGCTACTCTCTATAATATGAAAAATTACGAAAGAATGATTCCTCAAAAGCGTGCTTCTTATTCAAGCAAATAGAGGATCGTTACAAACTTTGTTTATAGACCTTAACCTACTGGAACTCCGTGTCATACATTTGTGCTCCGGGAGATCGTTTCGCTCTCTCAAAAATATTAATCTCGCCAAATTTGAAAACCTAATTTGTTATAATGATTTATATCCCTTATATAATTCAATCGATTGAATAAAAATTATTCTCCAAGAAGTAATTATCTTTTTGAATAATTTTTTTATTTCTAAAATAAAGGGATTGAATTCTTTTCCTTTTCAAAATCCAGTTTTATCTTTTATCAAAACTGATTTCTTTCTCTCCTTGTAAGATAAGGATTACTCCATATCTTATCCTAATTTTATTCATATCAGTTTTTTTATCCAAATTCTTTATCAAAATCTTTTTTTTAAAAATCGCTTTTTCTTTTCATAAACACTTTCCTTTTTTTCCGAAAATCTTCAACTTACGTTTCTTGATTTTTTTTTCGAAAACAAAAAAACTTATCTTATTAAAATCGATTTTCGAAAAAAATACTTTTCTTTTAAAACCGATTTTAGAAAATAAATATCATTTTCTTTTTAAACTTGATTTTCGAAAACAAAAATCCTTTTCTTATTAAACCTCGTTTTTCGAAAATCCGATTTATCAAAACTCCCCTTTCTAATTTTAGCACAAAGTTCTAATATGTTAATTACATTGCATACACATGAATTAAACTAACTGGACCTAAGCTTCCTTGTCTTCACATCATTCAATCTTGATAGCTCGATCACCGTTACAAATATTCATGTTATAGCATGGGGTATTTATCATCATCAAAATATTCAAAGTTCAAACACAACACAAGGGCATGAAATCCTATGTGCCATTTAACCACGATTTTCTTTGCCAAGTGTGCAAGGCCTAAGTAATGGACAAGTGGCACAAAGAAATTCAAAAATGAGAGAGTATCGCACAAGATCGGCCAAGATTATGGTTAATTGGCATGATTTTAGGTGATTGGTGACTCTAATTAGGCAATTAGTATACATAAATCACATGTAAATCATTGCCTTTTTATTTATTTGATCGATATGTAAAACATAACTTATGGTAAGGAATTCAAAATTTCAATCAACCTTGATTTTGGATATCTTAATTGTCAATCAAGCTTAATTTCGGATTTTTTTTAAAAAAATCAATGCTATGTACAATATTGCAAGTATAGATAGAGATAATACCATAGCTAACCACTACTCCAATACGTGGCCTAACATTTTCGTGCATATATTTTTTTCCTTCTCAATACATATCGTCATGCCTTCTTAAACCCAAAAAAACAAAAAACAAAAAAATCTTCATTCTCTCCATAGCAATGTCGAAGGTTGACAAGTCAATTTGAGTCATATACAAAGAAGACGACGAAAATGAATACACCCCAAACTCCGAAGAAAAATAAAGCTAGGATTAGTAATAAAGTTATATCATAATAGTATTTATAAGAGTTATTATACTCGAAATTCAATTTCACAATGTTTTGTGGTCGTATGGTAATTTCGTATGAGTTATGCTACGGAATTTAAGATTCGGTCCGAGTGTCTAGCTATTTTTTTTTATAAAGGGTATTGTATGAATTTAAGTTCATGAATATTGATGGGTATGTTTTTCATCTTATATATATGTTGTAGTTCAAATTGATGGGTAATGTGCGCTTTGTAACGTTATATAGTATGTTGTAGTTCTCTGTTCTTACAGGATGCAAGCAAAATTTCATTTGATTGATTTTTAGTCATTAAAGTAATCATGTATTTGTTTATGCTCATGGCTACTAATAATTGTATGCTTTTTTCTTTTTAAACTCTAAATCAACCTATTAATTGTTGGAGACTTAGAGTAGTCATATAAGCCTAGGTTTTACGTTTCTTAAATTTTTAAAAGGGAAAGTTATTAAGCCTAGGTAAACTTAATGTTCAAAAGCTTCTTTAACAATTAACTTATCATTTGAACAAAAGTTATACTTGGTTTCAAACCGATTTGAAGTCACCGATACGCCACAATCAACTTGGCCAACAACTAATATGAATTCTTTTTTAAAATAAACAATGTAATTCTTATTCAAATTTTAGTCTTGAACATAAACAATGTAATTCTTATTCAAAATTTAGTCATGAATATAAAATGTAATTCTTATTCAAAATTTTAAATTAAAATATATCTAATGACAAAACCGAATTAATAATTCACTTAATTCAATTGTATGAAGAAACAAAAAGGACAAAATCAAATAAGAATCCATGAAAAAATAAACTCGATGCGTCAAAAGTATTCCATGTTTTTTAAAATTCAACGATCTTTTGATTTTTTTTTCCAATATTTTGCAAATTAACAAATTCACTAATTTAAGTTTCCCAATCCGATTTATCATTATAAATATTAGGATATTTTGCGTTATATTGAACTAATTAATTACTTGGAAAATAGGAAAGCTCACTACCTTGGCCAACCCCAATTCCTTTCAAAACGATATATAGGATTTGTACTAATAACGTAATGTAATATGTTATTATAGCTGGAAAAAGGCGCCGCAATAGAATAATCCAAGACTACCGGATTATAGTAGGCCCTTAGTGGATGTATCCAACGGTAAGGCAATTATTTCCATTATTATTATTATAATTTGTTACCTTTAGATTTTTAGAAGAATTGTGTAAGCAATATACTTCTCAAACAAGGTTCTTAAATATTAGTGGAGTTAATAAACAAGCCGCATATATTGCAAGATCTAAAAGAAAGTGTATACTCGGAAGATACACGTGAAAATCATTTTCTCTAATACAAAATAACAAGGAAAATGAAGGATGCATTAGCTCTTACCTAAATGCATTTAGTTGTCTTTGATCAAATGGTATCAGTCGTTATATTAGTATGTTTGTCTAAATTAATTTCATGACTTACTATATTTTTACCATGTATCTTTTAATCTATTGCGGCGCACACAATCTACATCACTCAAGTATATGTAGAATAGAAATGGCATAATAACTCGAAATGCAACCCTTAATGTCTACGGTAATACTTTCTCATCTTCACAAAATATACTTTGTGCCAGAAGATATACTTTTTTATTAAATGATTATCAATGTTTGTCATGTAGGTCAAAGTAATGTTTTACATAATGAAAGCCAAATTCCTATTGCTTCCGATGGTCTAAATAAATAAAAACCGACCAACATTACTAATGGTAAGTATAAAATAACTCAATGTTAAAGGTACTCAACTCACTTTATGATAAAAATCATAAATGATAAATAAGACAAACAATCATTATTATATAGTAGTATATTTCATCTATTAGCAATTCTGGTGGGAGCATTTCCTTTACAAAGTGAAGGGTATTGATGATTGAGAAGCGTCTAAAAGGATGTCAGTGTTTGTAATAACAAAAGATGTCACATATTTATTGATTTGGAACTTTTAATCGGGGTACTTTGATTATGCTTTGGATTTTTTTTTAATAATAATGCTAAACCATATCGTAAGATTTCAAAAAAAATATTAATTATATTTTTAAAGTTCCATGTAACAACATAATCGTTCTATACATTAATTATTGTATTAAAAGCAATATATAATTAGTTATATTTGTGACAAGTAGTCATTCCAATGTGTCTTTACAAAATGAGGTGGGAACAAGTCGCCAAACCGTTGAGACAACCAAGACTTCCCATGACTCACAAAATGTGTACTTTGATTATTCTTGAGTCGCTCCTCCACGCCTTCTATCAAATCTTGGAAGGGAAACACTCTAGAAGCAAGCATTTTGTTAAGAATATCCGACCATATAATATGATGCACTCTTTTATATCAACGGAAGGGGAAAATCTATTACCATCTAACCAGGGGACGTGGACCATATATATAATCTCAAAATAGGTGGTCAAAATCATCCCTTGATTGGAAGTTTGCTGCCAAATAAAGGTCCGCGTCCAAAATTCAATGAGTTGTATTACATAAATGATACCGAACATGAGACTGAGAACAGAAAGACTGATGTAAGGTAACCAATATTTAGGTTACATGTATTTGAATTGTTGGACTTCATCCTTCTTATAGAGATGAATACTCCATCCGTTTTCTTTTGTTGAACACATTTATTGCATTATTAATGGTGAGTTAAAAAATGACTATTAAATAGTGTGAACACAATTTTTGGGAAACTTAAGACTAATGGGGATTTAAGTCATAAAATTACACTATTTATGGAAATATTTAAAATAGGAACAATATATTGAAATTTCCGAATGGGAAATACAGTTCAACAAAAGAAAACAGAGGAGTATTAAAAATTAATTCACTGTAAATTCGACGTAAAAACATACGAGACTACAAAAAAAAATAAACAAAGAAGTGATAACGTTTACAAAAGCAAAGAATAAAAACTTAACGTTTTAAAATGTTTATGGCTACAAATAGTATTGTATTCATTCATTAGATTTTTTCGGTGATTTTTTTTTATGGAAAGTGACCATGTTGAATATTAGCATATAGTTATAAGGAACATATTTGATTATTTCTAATAAATATCAAGGTATGTGAAATAAACAACATATTTGATGCTTTCAATTAAGGGACAATTAAATATAAGTAATGAATGATAAAAATTAAGAATTGAAAAAGATAATTAATACAAAATAAAAAATTACATAATGTAAGATGACCAAGAACATGATGAAAAGTCAGAAGCTGCTTTAAGTAGGAAGATCACTCCAACCATGAAAGTGTTAATAGTACTATATATGAGACAAAAGAAAATGAAAAGTGTTAGGCTTACTCTAGAATAAGGGGAGTATTAAAAATTAATTTACATTAATTTTGCAACGTAACATACAATGATACAAGACTATAACACAAGTATATATAATCGAAAATAATATGATGAGACTTTTTGTGACAGTCATTGAATTCTCATTTATGTGCAATTACTCCTTTACATCGTAAAATCGCCAATTTTTTTTTATAGATAACGCTTGCCAAAATTCCCGTGGCGTGGTGGTTCTGGTGGGTGGTGGCCAATGGGTGGCCTAGTGCAGTGCAGTGGTGGTGTAAGAAAACAAGAGAATGGGCCGGTGAGCAGGATCGCACACATAAAGCGGGGAGCGGAAGTGGTTCTATGATTGATTAGGTAGTGGTATGAATTTGTGATTTTATCCGAGATTCTAAAAAAAAAAGATTGATAACGTGTTCCACCATGATATTAACTACATTAGTCATCGAACTGCAGGTCATAAGCCGCTTTTTGAACATTTTAATACATGATATGACTATAAAAAATTTAAAGCACGAGCTAACATCACACCATGTTTTTAAGAGAAACATCTTAAAATCTTAAATTTATAAAACAAAAATTCCTATGCATTTTGAACGGGTACAAAAACTTTAAATGACAAAATTGTGTGGATCACCATAATCAATGTGATCATGAGTTATGGATTCCAAATTTACCAGGGCAACTCATGGGTTGTAAGCCATAAATTATAAGTCATAATTGTGCAACTCACGGGTTGTAAGCCAATTTCACCTAATCAATGTGATCGATACTAATTATTACAAATAAGTGACAAGTCATAATTGTGACACTCATGGGTTGTAAGCCAATTTCAAATTATTCTAAATTAAAATAGTTATTCAAAATCAATTAACTTACCCTAAGCAAAGTGCGGTTTTTATTTCATTAAACTATATACCGAAAATCTTTCCCTAAATTATATTACATCTTTAGTAAAATTTTATTAACATAATATATTATACGTTATAATAAGGATATATCATGGTTATATTACCTTTTACAAGCATTAATTTTTTTTTTCAATATTAAATTGTTAGTAAATAGAAGAATATAATAAACAACATCAAGATAATATATTTTGGATGGTTTATATTGTACAATATAACAAGGATATAGCATGGGTAACATAAATCATAATTGTGCAACACATGGGTTGTGTTGTAAGTAAAAGTTTTTAATTATTCTCAACACAATATCATAAAATTTTAAATCACCTGCTAATAATTTAATTTTTACATATTATATTCTTTCAACTTTATATACATGCATTCTAATAAAAATGCATTTAATATATTTGGAAACGTAAAAACTACTTAATAAACTAAAAATTTGTCGTGTACTAGTAAAGATATTACCTCCGTTTTCAATTTAATCTACACACTTCACTTTGTGAATCAAGAGAAAGTCACCGTAAGGATGGCAGATAAACTAAAAAAAGGAAAACTTAAACCTAAGTGGTCGGTAAAAAATAAAAATGCGTTAAAATATTAAAAAAAGCCGACGACACACACAAAAGCAGAGAAAGAGATGACACGTTACCAAAAATAAAAGAATAAATAAGGAGATAAAAAAAACATACTAAAAAAAACAGAGATTAAGATGTTAAACTGAGGTAATATACAACAAGATAAGGGAGCAAGACGCTACTTATAAAAGTCAAAGTGGTTGAATTCAAGTGAACATACTAAAGTCTTAGAATAAATTCTTATTAGAAGCAGATCCAAACCCCAAAACTATTCTTAGAAGCAATCACCTAAAACCAAAAGACTCAACTTCATTTCTTCCTACAATCAACAACGTAGGAAATGGAGAGGGGAAACCAAGAAATTGTATACTTTCTTCATTATAAACTCTGTAGTACTATACAAATAATATTACATTTACACTACTTTTGCTTTTGTTGTTGCTTACTCCCATAACCCTTGCTTGGACTGGTGAAATTCGTGGCAGAGTTGTTTGTGATGTTTGTGGAGATTCCCTCTATTGGCCCTGAAGATCATGTTCTTTGAATGGTAACGCCTCTTTTTTTTCTTTATTACTTTGTTTTATGTGCAGTTTATAATTCCTGACTATATATTTGACTGCTTTTCACTTTTGTGTGTTTGAGTGTAAGTTTTAATTCTGGGGTTTGATTGTATGTAAATGGGTTTAATTATTGCTAATATGAAGTGGGTTTTTTGGATTAGCAGAAGTATATGCTGATTTTTGATTAAGACCATTGCTGCCGACAGTTTTGATTGTTCTGTTGAGGCTACCGACAGTATGAAATGATAATTTTGACATTAGTGATGTTTGTGAAGCTATGGATTCTCTTGATTGGAGGATAGTTTTGATGTGGATGCATAATTGCTAGATATTTGTTTGGCATGGTACTTTCTTTGTCAAAGTGGAGTATATGTGATTTCATCACCATTACCATTACCATCGTATCCGGCTGTGACGACCCGCTTGCTAGTCGCTAGTGACCGGTAGTACCTTTTAACGAATTTTAGGCCTTAATGCCATGCTTAAGCACCCTTAAAATCTCCATGCGGCGATTTCAACCACCAAGCCTTGCGTTTTTTCAGGAATCTCACCCCTTGCTTGCGTTTTTTCTCCAAGGAAAGCTATAATTTTCATTACCACTCGTCCGCCACCTACAATGTGTGATTGATGGGAATGAAAATTTAACAAGAAAAATAGACACTTGTGATAAATTAAGATACTAATGTGAATTTAACAACGACGCTCTTCACAAATTTACATATTAAATTCATACCCATTACCACCATTTATAACCAACTACCAAACAGCCGTAGGGTGGTAAGGTTGGGTGCATTCGGACTTTTTGCCGGTGTTCCATTAAAGATGATGTTGAGACTTGGAGTACCTAGTTGCTCCAGGACATTCAACTGTGTCTTTGCACACTTATGAAAAGGCCATTTGTCTTCTTTGTATCATTGCAATTTGACTTTTTAGATTGGTGTGTAAAAGCTTTCTATCTCGAAAGCCAAGAACGTGAGGCGTTTGATTGGAAGATAATTCTCGTTCCTTATTTGAATCGAGTATGAGCCCAGCAATCAGTTTGCTCGTGTGATTTTTTGATAACAGACTCTTGGAAATGACGGAAATGACGGAATTTACCTTAGTGGGATTGTTTTAATATTCAAATTTTAGAAGGGGAGCTTTTGGTATATGAGAAGCTAAATGGTTGTGATTGCAGTTGCAACTATGTTGAGTATTAGCTAATTGCAAGGGATTTTTTAGGGATTTTCCGGTGTTTTCTTCTAGGTAAGTTTAAATGACAGCCCTTCCCATAGAGTATAGACTCATTAAAAACTCGTACATATACTGAAGCTTTGCCTTCTTAAAAATCAACTGCTAGCATGCTAGAATTATTTCTCTTTAGAGAAATGAGCTACACCAACTCCCCCATCTTCTGTCACTTCTGCTACCGATAATTTTATTCTTAGCTCAACTTATATTCTAGAACAGTAAAATGTCTCCTTTCTATGAGCTTCTTTTCTTTAGCACGAGTGCACAACGATTCTTTCATTTAAGTTGCCTAATATCAATTCTATCATGCTGCTGAAAGCTTTGAGCATCATCATCAATATTACCTCAACTGTTAAATCTATGATGTCTTGCCTTCATTTTCTCTCCATATACTTAAACACTACAAAAAATAATTGAAATCCTTTTAGAAGTGTGTGCTGATATCCTATTCTTCTGTGAGGAAGAAAGTCATTTAGTTAAAGGTAAATGAATCTCTACATCTTAGTGATAGTGACTTTTGCAGCTATTATTCTTGATGACTGTCTAATTTCTAACTTCACTTCTGAAAAATTGAAGTAATTTTATTTCCTTTAAAAAGACTGATGGTGGTTTTGCTCTCAATTGACATGTTTTCTTTTCCGAGGTATAAGAGTTGTAAGCAAAGCTTGAAAGCTCAAGTGAGAGCCCCTCTGCTCATCTGAGGGCTTTGAAGTTGCTCTTTGGCAGATTTATATCCTGCAGCTGATTTGTTAACATCAAATCACTCCCTTGCCTGTGCCTCTATCACACTTATCATATTATTAATTATATGCCGTTTCTGTGTTAACGACGTCCGAATTTTGAAAGATTTTATTTTCATCTTAAGTTCAAAGTAACAAGCTTACTTACCTCCTGGGATTTCTAAACCTAAATGCTAAAATTGGTTGAAAGAATGTCACTAAAAGAGTGATCAATGAATATCTTCCGATATAGATTTAAATGTTAATGGCAGTATTATAGTAGTTTTGTAGCTCTGATACATATAAATGGTAGCAGTGTTATGATTTGCCAGTGTTATGATTCTAGGAGGCTCCATATCTTGAGCATGATTCAATTGAGGTCCCAATATAAGATTAGAGTAGGACAGATCTGTGGAAGCTGAAGGTTCAAGAATACCGATTCATGGGTAGACAATAGTGAAGTTACTAATTCAAGAGTAAGTGAAGGTTATCAGTATAAAAGGAAGAAAAGCCATAGGGTGATTTTTGAACATAATGCGTAAATGATCTAGCCGTGAACATGTATTCGTTAAATTTATGGGATAATACAGCTTACAAGCTCTATAACCATGATTGCAGCTGTTCCAACGAACCTGTCTATCCAATCGCATTTGAGCTGAAGTAGCTGTCCTGTGCATAACTAAATCTGGGGAGGTTGTGAACTATCAGGTTTCACCCATTCTAAAGGAGTTTATACAGTTGCAGAACAATGTCTGGAAAGCTTAACGTTGGGATGCGTGCCTAGCACGGCCAATCAGCAGCTTCCATGAGCGGGGTAGTCATCCCAGGGATGGCAGCTTGGGTGTCAAGTCACATATAAGCGTCCTTCGGGCCGTTCTTACACTCTGGAGCCTTTGTTTATCGGTTTGCTATCACCCCAATGTATTGCTAAGCTACTAATTTACATAGTGTAATTCTATAGCCTGCCTGCAACACACAGATTGAAGATAAATAAATGAATCGCTGCTAAGGCTATTGGTTTACTACTACATGGTTGAAATCATCTGTATGTGTGTATATATTGGATTATATTGTTACTTTAAGTTTAGGCTAGTGGAGGTTGAACGTTGAAGATACTACTGTAACCAATGATAAAAGCTGGATTTACATGTAAGCTTTACTACTTTAAACATCTAATTTCAGAGTTTATGATTTTTTTCTTCTAATTA